>CM041113.1:603799-654078 GCA_023079485.1 Archilochus colubris
GAGGCTAAAGAATTTCCTTCCCATTGTAGAAATTTTTGCATTACAAAGAAATTTTGTACAAAGGTACATTGCGTGAGGGTGCACACACGTGTGGGGCTGAACCCATGGGTGCAGGGAGAGAGGTGTCCCATAGGTGCCGGGGGGGTTCCGTGGGTGCAGAGGGTCCCCATGGGGGGGGGTCCCATAGATTCCCATAAGATGCCAGTGGGGACGTCCCTTGGGTGCCCCCCCCTTTCCCCCACTGACTCTCCCCCTCCTCCCCCTCTCTCCTTCTCCCCCTCAGGGTTGGGGGGGGTGTCGGGGGGTGCCCCCAGCCATGGCCTGCCTGCACGAGACCCGCACCCCCTCCCCCTCTCTGGCGCTGCCCTCGGACGGGACCCCCGAGCAGGACCTGACCCCCACCCAGTGCGTCCTCAGGGACCTCCTGCCCCCCGCCGCCCCCCCGGCCCCCCCCGAGCCTTGGCCCCGACGGGGAACCCCCCGGCACCCTGACCTAGGGGCTGAGGGTCCCTTGGGTGCTGAGGGGGCTCAGTTGAGGTGCCAAGCTGGGGGAGGGGGCTTCCTGGAGGGGCTTTTTGGGTGCCTTCGACCCGTCTGGACCATGATCGGCAAAGCCTACGGGGCGGAGCACAAACACCCCCAGGAGGGTGAGGGGGGGGGGCGAAAAAGGGGGCTCTGGGGCGGGATGGGTGCTATGGGGCTGGGGGGGGGCAAAGGAGGGCGTGATGGAGGTAAAAAAGGGGGCTATGGGGCTGGGAAAGAGGGCTGGGAGGGGACCATGGGGTGGGATGGGTGCTATGGGGTGGGGTAAGGGGCTGGGGGTGTTGGGAAGGTGCTTTGGGGTCGGGGGGGGTGCCAGGGGTCCTTGTGTGGGTGTGCATGTGGTGTGGGTGCCATGGGTGGGGGCCTGGGGTGCCATGGGTGGGGGTGCTGTGGGTGGAGGTGCCATGAATGTGGATCTGGGGTGCCGTGGGTGGGGGTGCCATTGGTGGGGGTGCTATAAGTGGGGGTCTGGGGTGCCATGGGTGGGGGTCTGGGGTGCCATGGGTACGGGTGCCACAGACCCCTGGGAGGTTCCGTTCGAGGAGATCCTGGACCTGCAGTGGGTGGGCAGTGGGGCCCAGGGCGCCGTCTTCCTGGGGCGCTTCCACGGGGAGGAGGTGGCGGTGAAGAAGGTGAGGGACCTAAAGGAGACGGACATCAAACACCTGAGGAAGCTGAAGCACCCAAACATCATCACCTTCAAGTGAGGACAGGGGTTGGGGACACCCTGGGAGGACACCATGGGGACATATGGGCATGGGCTGGAGATGTTAGGTGCTCCGGACAAGTTGGGTGCTCTGGACAAGTTGGGTGTCTTGGTGATATGTTGGGTGCCCTGGAGCAGTTGGGTGCTTTGGAGAGGTTGGGTGCTTTGGAGAGGTTGGGGTGCTCTGGACAAGCTGGGTGTCTTGGTGATATGTTGGGTGCCCTGGAGCAGTTGGGTGCTTTGGAGAGGTTGGGTGCTTTGGAGAGGTTGGGGTGCTCTGGACAAGTTGGGTGTCTTGGTGATGCTGGGTGTCCTGGAGTAGTTGGGTGCTTTGGAGAAGTTGGGTGCTTTGGAGAGGTTGGGGTGCCCTGGACAAGTTGGGTGTCTTGGTGATATGTTGGGTGCCCTGCAGCAGTTGTCATCCTGTAGATGTTGGGTGTTTTGGAGAGGTTGGGTGAGAGGCTGTTTTGCCTGGAGGCTCTGGGGCACCCCTCTGACCTTTGGGTGCTGCTGTCCCCTCAGGGGGGTGTGCACCCAGGCACCCTGTTACTGCATCATCATGGAGTTCTGCGCCCAGGGCCAGCTCTACGAGGTGCTGCGGGCGGGCCGCAAGGTCACTCCCTCCCTCCTGGTGGATTGGTCCATGGGCATCGCTGGGGGCATGAACTACCTGCACCTCCACAAGATCATCCACAGGGACCTCAAATCCCCCAAGTGAGACGGGAAGGGGGAGCACCCGTGGGGTTGGGGGGTCCTTTGGGACCTGCGGGAGGCAGCAGCACAAGCGTGGTGGGGCCGGACCCCTGGGGATGGTTTGGCCATGGAGGGAGGGTTGGTGTCCATGGTGGGGACACGGCCAGTGTGAGGGGTGGTGGCACATCTGTGGTAAGTGTTGTGCCCGTAGTGGTGGCACGGTCAGGTTGGTGGTGCAGCCGTGGTGGTGGCACATCCAGAGTGGTGTCACACCCAGGGTGATGGCACAGCTGGGATGGTGGCGTGCCCGTGGTGGTGACACCCCCATGGTGGTGGCATGCCTGTGTCACACTCAGGGTGATGGCACAGCCAGGGTGGTGGTACCCCCATGGTGGTGGCATGCCTGTGACCCCCTGCTGCTGGTGGCAGTTGCATGCCTGTGTTGGTGGCGTGTTGGTGGCCTTGTTGGTGGCGTTGTCACGGTGCTGAGCGGGTGTCCCCCAGCATGCTCATCACCTATGATGACGTGGTGAAGATCTCGGACTTTGGGACCTCCAAGGAGCTCATTGACAAAAGCACCAAAATGTCCTTCGCTGGCACCGTGGCCTGGATGGCTCCTGAGGTCATCCGCAACGAACCCGTCTCCGAGAAGGTTGACATCTGGTGAGGACACGGGGGACACGGGAGCCTTGGGGACACCCGTGGTGGCATTAAGGACTTGGGTGGTGATGTTGAGGATGTCAGTGGTGGCGTTTGGGGTGGGGGATACGGGTGATGCTGTTAGGGACACCGGTGGTGGTGGGCCTGGGGACGCAGAGCAGTGGTACTGGGGACACAGGGGGCTTTGAGAGGCAATGGGGACACTGGAGGGAGCGGGGCTGGGAACTGGGGACACCAGGGACATAGGGCATGAGGGGACATCAAGCTTCAGGGGCACCAGAGGTGGAGATCCTGAGAGGGGACGTTGCAGCCAGAGAGATGGGGGACACCAGGGACAGCAGGAGGGGACATTGGGGCAAGGGGACACAGGGAGGAGGTGGGGCGGTGCCTGGTGACAGCAAGGGGGTGGCGGTGTCCCCAGGTCCTTCGGGGTGGTGCTGTGGGAGCTGCTGACGGGGGAGATCCCCTACAAGGACGTGGACTCCTCTGCCATCATCTGGGGGGTGGGCAGCAACAGCCTCCACCTCCCCGTCCCCTCCGGCTGCCCCGATGGCTTCAAGGTGCTGCTGAGACAGTGCTGGTGAGAGGGGACACCACATGGGGACACTACGATGGGGACACCACCATGGGGACACCACCATGGGGACACTACGATGGGGACACCACCATGGGGTCTTCACCATGGGGTCTTCACCATGGTGACACTATGGTGGGGACACCACCATGGGGACACTATGATGGGGACACCACCATGGGGTCTTCACCTTGGGGACACCACCATGGGGACACTACAATGGGGACACCACCATGGGGTCTTCACCATGGGGACACTACAATGGGGACACCACTATGGGGTCTTCACCATGGGGACACTACAATGGGGACACCACTATGGGGTCTTCACCATGGGGACATTATGATGGGGACACCACCATGGGGTCTTCACCATGGGGACACCACATGGGGACACCACGATGGGGACACCACGATGGGGTCTTCACCTTGGGGACACTACGATGGGGACACTATGATGGGGACACCACCATGGGGTCTTCACCTTGGGGACACCACCATGGGGACACTATGATGGGAACACCACCATGGGGTCTTCACCTTGGGGACACCACCATGGGGACACTATGATGGGAACACCACCATGGGGTCTTCACCATGGGGACACCACCATGGGGACACTACGATGGGGCCACCCACCCTGGGGACTCCACCCTGGGGACACCACCCTGGGGACCCCCCCCGTGCCATCTGCAGGAACAGCCGTCCCCGGAACCGCCCGTCCTTCCGCCAGATCCTGCTGCACCTCGACATCGCCTCCGCCGACGTCCTCTCCACCCCCCAGGAGACATACTTCAAATCCCAGGTAACCGCCAGCACCCCCCCGGGACCCCCACAGACACCCCCAGCACCCCCCCGGGACCCCCAGGGCACCCCCAGCACCTCCCTGGGACCCAAACACCCCCTCCAGAACCCACCCCCCCAGCACCCCGGGACCGCTAGGGACCTGGGTGGCCCATGGTGGCCAGTGATCAGTGTCTGGTGGCCATAGTGGGTGGTGGTGGCCAGTGGTAGCCAGTGCCCTGTGGCTCTAGTGGCTAATGGCCCATGGCCAGTGGTAGCCAATGGCTGGTAGTGGTCAGTGCCTGGTGGCTAACGGTGGTGGCCATTGGTCAGTGCCTGGTAGCAAGTGGTGGTGGCTGCTGGCTGGTAGCAGCTGGTGGCTGTTGGTGGCCAGTGGCCAGTGGTGGCCAGTGGTAGCCCATGGGTGGTGGCCACAGGCGGAGTGGCGTGAGGAGGTGAAGCTGCACTTTGAGAAGATCAAATCGGAGGGGACGTGTCTGCACCGTCTGGAGGAGGAGCTGATCAACAGGAGGAGGGAGGAGCTGAGGTGGCACAGGGGACACGGGGACAGGGGGACAGAGGACGGGGAGATGGGGAGAGATGGGACATGGGGACATGGGGACATTGGGATGTGGAGATATGGAGATATGGGACATGGGGACATTGGGGTGTGGAGATATGGAGATATGGGACATGGGGACATGGGACATGGGGATGTGGAGTTATGGATATAGGGGACATGGGGACATTGGGATGTGGAGATATGGGACATGGGGACATTGGGGTGTGGAGATATGGGACATGGGGACATGGGGACATGGGACATGGGGATGTGGAGTTATGGATATAGGAGACATGGGGACATTGGGATGTGGAGATATGGGACATGGGGACATTGGGACATTGGGATGTGGAGATATGGAGATATGGGACATGGGGACATGGGGACATTGGGATGTGGAGATATGGGACATGGGGACATTGGGATGTGGAGGTATGGGACATGGGGACATTGGGACATTGGGATGTGGAGATATGGAGATATGGGACATGGGGACATGGGGACATTGGGATGTGGAGATATGGGACATGGGGACATTGGGATGTGGAGGTATGGGACATGGGGACATTGGGATGTGGAGATATGGAGATATGGGACATGGGGACATGGGACATGGGGACATTGGGACATTGGGATGTGCAGATATGGGACATGGGGACATTGGGATGTGGGAACGTGGTCACGTGGGGCATGGGGACGCTGGGGATATGGGGATACTGGGGACGTGGGGGACATTGTGACCACAGGAGACCTGGGGACACAGGGACAAGGACATGGGGACACCGAGTGTGTGGGCGTGGGGACACAGGGAATGTGGGGACATGGAGACCCGGGGGGGGGCAGGGAGGGAGACACTGGGGAGGGGGACAGTGGTGAGGAAGGGGACACGGGTGACAGTGTGGGTGACAGCCGGGGGGTGACAGGCACGCGCTGGACATCCGGGAGCACTACGAGCGGAAGTTGGAAAGGGCCAACAACCTCTACATGGAGCTGAGCGCCCTCATGCTGCAGCTGGAGCTGAAGGAGAAGGAACTGCTCAGGTGGGCTGCACCCCAAACCCCCCCCCCAGCACCCACCTGGGACTCCCAGGACAACACCCCAAGGACATGGCCACCATCATCCCATGGCCACCATCACCCCAAAGCCACCATCATCCCATGGCCACCATCAGTCTATGGCCACCATCATCCCATGGCCACCATCACCCCAAGGCCACCATCACCCCAAGGCAACCATCATCCCAAGGCCACCATCATCCCAAGGCCACCATCACCCCAAGGCCACCATCACCCCATGGCCACCATCACCCCAAGGCTACCATCACCCCAAGGCCACCATCACCCCATGGCCACCATCACCCCAAGGCTACCATCACCCCATGGCCACCATCATCCCAAGGCCACCATCACCCCAAGGCCACCATCATCCCAAGGCCACCATCACCCCAAGGCCACCATCATCCCAAGGCCATGGCCACCCCCCCAAGGCCATGGCTACCCCAGGGTGGGGTTTGGGTGCCCACTGGTGGCCTGTGGCAGGCGGGAGCAGGCCCTGGAGAAACGCTACCCTGGGCTCTTCAAACCCCGGGCACCACGGGGGCTCCTCCATGGCAACGCTGTCGAGACCCTCATCAAGAAACGCAACGTCCCCCAAAAACTGTCACCCCACGGCAAGAGGTGGGGACGGGTCCCTGGGAGCAGAAGGAGCCCCTTTGGGGTGGGGTTTGGGACATTGGAGGTGTGGGGCCTTGAGGGTTTGGGGGACATGGGGGTGGGTCCTTCATGGGGGCTTGGGGGGGTCATGGGGGACTTTGGGGACATGGACATGGGGGGCCTGAAGGGTTGGGGACATAGATTTGGGTCTTTCATGGGGGGTTTGGGGAGGGGGACGTGGGGCCTTCGGGGTTAGGTTGGGGACATGGGGGTGGGTCCTTCATGGGGGTTTGGGGGGGGTTTTGGGGACATGGCCACGTGGGTGCCTTTGGGATGGGGGTTTTCTCCTCTTTGGGTGCTGTTGGGTGGGGGTCTCCCATCCACATCCCCCTCCCCGCCCCCCCAGACCTGACATCCTGAAGCCCGAGGTGCTGCTGCCCAAGCTGGACGTGGCCATGGCCCAGGTGGCCCTCCCGGGGTGTCCCAAGGGTCCCCCCCCATCCCCCGGCCGCAGCCGTCGAGCCAAAGGGCGACACCGAAAATCTGGACCCCGGGGTGGGGGGGGCAGCGGCTGCGGGGACCCCGGTCCCGAGCTCGGTACCCCCCGGGGGTTACCCGGACCCCCCCACCCAACCCCCACCGGACCCGATCTTTTGGGGGGCACCTTAGAAGTTGGTGCTGGTGCTGCCCCCCCCCCAGAACCCCTCCCTGGTGATGGTGGAGCTGGGGGGGCTACGGGCAGCCAAGGGGGTACCCCCACCCCTGACCCCCCCGCTGCTGGGGAACCCGAGAGGGAGATTGGGACCCCCCGGGGGGGTAAAGGGGGGGCCGGGCAGCACCTCACCCCTGCGGCACTGCTGTACCGGGCGGCTGTCACCCGTGGGCAGGTGAGACCCCCACCCACCCCCCAACCCCAAGGTCCCCACCAGGACCCCCAAGTCCAGCCCAGTCGGGGGTGGGGGGGGGGAGTGGGGTGGAGACCTCTTGGGGTGCTGGGTTGGGGGTCAGGACCCCTGGGTGCCTCCTGGGGAGGTGGGTGGGGGGGTGAAGACCACCCTTGGGTTGATGAGTTGGGGTGTGGAGGGGGGTCAGGACCCCTGGGTGCCTGCTGGGGTGAGGGGGGGGAGGGTGAAGACCACCCTTGGGTTGATGAGTTGGGGTGCAGAGGGAGGTCAGGACCCCTGGGTGCCTCCTGGGGAGGTGGGTGGGGGGGTGAAGACCACCCTTGGGTTGGAGTTGGGGTGAGGAGGGGGGTCAGGACCCCTGGGTACCTCCTGGGGAGGTGGGTGGGGGGTGAAGACCACCCTTGGGTTGATGAGTTGGGGTGCAGAGGGGGGTCAGGACCCTTGGGTGCCTGCTGGGGTGAGGGTGGGGGGGTGAAGACCACCCTTTGGTGGATGAGTTGGGGTGCAGAGGGGGGTCAGGACCTTCTGGGGAGGTGGGGGGGTGAAGACCACCCTTTGGTGGATGAGTTGGGGTGCAGAGGGGGTCAGGACCTTCTGGGGAGGTGGGGGGTCAGGCCCCTGAGGTGATTGGGAGGAGGGAATCAGGACCCCCCGGGTCTTTCTTGGGTTGGTGGGTGAGGGGGTGAAGACCACCCTTGGGGTGATGTGGTGGGGGGGGTGGGAGGTTGTCAGGACCTTGGGCTGTTTGGAAGGGGGGGGCTCAGGACCCCTGGGACCCTCTGGGTTGGGGTGTGGGGGTCAAGACCCTCAAGGGTCCCTCTGGTCCCCAACGCCCCCCTGTGCCCCCCTCCCAGAAGCGGGGGGTGTCCTCGGAGGAGGAGGAGGGGGAGGTGGACAGCGAGGTGGAGCTGCCCCTGCGGCAGAGGTGGGTGCTGAGCCCCCCGGGGGGGGGCTGTGGGTGCAAAGACCCTCGGGGTGGGTGAGGGGGAGGGGCTCTGTGATCAGGTGGGGGTCTGTGGGTGCAGGGGAGGGGGGATCTGTGGGTGCCAAGACCCCCGGGATGGGTGCAGGGGGCGTGGGCTCTGTGTTCAGGGGGGGTGTCTGTGTGTCCGCCGGGGGGGGTGGGTGGGGAGGGAGCTCTGTGTGTTCAGGGGGGGTCTGAGTGTTCAGGGGGGGTTCTGTGGGTACCCTAAGTGCAAGGGTGGGGTCTGTGTGTTCAGGGGGGGTCTGTGTTCAGGGAGGGGTCTGTGGGTACCCTCAGTGCAAGGGGGGGGTCTGTGTGTGCAGCAGGGGGATCTGTGTGTTCGGGGGGGGTCTGTGAGTGCAAAGGGGGTCTGTGTATTTCAGGGGGGGTCTGTGGGTACCCTCAGTGCAAGGGGGGGGTCTGTGTGTTCAGGGGGGCTGTGTGTTCAGGGGTGTCTGTGTGTTCAGGGGGGTTCTGTGGGTACCCTAAGTGCAAGGGGGGGGTCTGTGTGTTCAGGGGGGAGGCTGTGTGTTCAGGGGGGGTCTGTGTGTTCAGGGGGGGTTCTGTGTGTTCAGGGGGGGTCTGTGTGTTCAGGGGGGGTTCTGTGGGCACCCTCAGTGCAAGGGGGGGGTCTGTGTGTTCAGGGGGGGGTCTGTGTGTTCAGAGGGGGTCTGTGTGTGCAGTAGGGGGATCTGTGTGTTCAGGGGGGGAGGTCTGCGTGTTCAGGGAGGGGTCTGTGGGTACCCTCAGTGCAAGGGTCTGTGTTCAGGGGGTCTGTGTGTTCAGGGGGTCTCTGTGTGTTCAGGGTGGGTCTGTGGTACCCTCAGTGCAAGGGGGTCTGTGTGTTCGGGGGGGGGGGTTGTGGGTACCCTCAGTGCAAGGAGGGGGTCTGTGTGTGCAGCAGCGGGATCTGTGTGTTCAGGGGGGGGGGGTCTGTGTGTTCAGGGAGGGTCTGTGTGTTCGGGGGGGGGGTCTGTGGGTACCCTCAGTGCAAGGCGGGTGTCTGTGTGTTCGGGGGGGTCTGTGGATACCCTAAGTGCAGGGGGTCTGTATGTGGCAGGAGTCTGTGTGTTCAGGGGGGTCTGTGTGTTCAGGGGGGATCTGTGGGTACTCCCAGTGCAAGGGGGTCTGTGTGTTCAGGGGCTGTGTGTTCAGGGGGTGTCTGTGTGTTCAGGGGGTCTGTGGGTACCCTAAGTGCAAGGTGTCTGTGTGTTCGGGGGGTGTGTGGGTACCCTCAGTGCAAGGGGGTCTGTGTGTTCAGGGGTCGGGTCTGTGTGTTCAGGGGGGTCTGTGGGTACCCTGAGTGCAGGGGGTCTGTGTGTTCAGGGAGGATCTGTGTTCTCTGGGAGGTCTGTGTGTTCGGGGGGTCTGTGTGTTCGGGGTCTGTGTATTTCAGGGGGGTCTGTGGGTACCCTCAGTGCAGGGTCTGTGTGTTCAGGGGGGGTCTGTGTGTTCAGGGGGGTCTGTGTGCTCAGGGGGAGGTCTGTGAGTGCAAAGGGGGGGTCTGTGTGTTCAGGGGGGGTCTGTGTGTTCGGGGGGGGGTTTGTGGGTACCCTCAGTGCAAGGAGGGGGTCTGTGTGTGCAGCACCGGGATCTGTGTGTTCAGGGGGTCTGTGTGTTCAGGGGGATCTGTGGGTACCCTCAGTGCAAGGAGTCTGTGTGTTCAGGAGGGTCTGTGTGTTCAGGGAGGGTCTGTGTGTTCGGGGTGGGGTCTGTAGGTACCCTCAGTGCAAGGGGAGGTCTGTGTGTTCGGGGGTGTGGGTACCCTCAGTGCAGGGGGTCTGTGTGTTCAGAGGGTCTGTGTGTGCAGTAGGGGGATCTGTGTGTTCAGGGTCTGCGTGTTCAGGGAGGGGTCTGTGGGTACCCTCAGTGCAAGGGGTCTGTGTGTTCGGGGGGGGGGGTTGTGGGTACCCTCAGTGCAAGGAGGGGGTCTGTGTGTGCAGCAGCGGGATCTGTGTGTTCAGGGGGGGGTCTGTGTGTTCAGGGGGGGTCTGTGTGTTCGGGGCGGGGGGTCTGTGGGTACCCTCAGTGCAAGGGGGGGGTCTGTGTGTTCAGGGGGGGTCTGTGAGTACCTTAAGTGCAAGGGGGGGGGTGGGTCTGTGTGTTCAGGAGGAGGATCTGTGTGTTCGGGGGGGGTCTGTGTGTTCGGGGGGGGGGGATCTGTGGGTACCCTCAGTGCAAGGGGGGGGTCTGTATGTGCAGCAGCGGGATCTGTGTGTTCAGAGGGGGTCTATGGGTACCCTAAGTGCAAGGGGGGTGTCTGTGTGTTCGGGGGGGTGTGTGTGGGTACCCTCAGTGCAAGGGGGGGGTCTGTGTGTTCAGGGGGGGTCTGTGGGTACCCTAAGTGCAAGGGGGGGGTCTGTGTGTGCAGTAGGGGGATCTGTGTGTTCAGGGGGGGGTCTGTGTGTTCGGGGCGGGGGGTCTGTGGGTACCCTCAGTGCAAGGAGGGGTGGGTCTGTGTGTTCAGGAGGAGGATCTGTGTGTTCGGGGGGGGTCTGTGTATTTCAGGGGGGGTCTGTGGGTACCCTCAGTGCAAGGGGGGGGTGTCTGTGTGTTCAGGGGGGGTCTGTGGATACCCTAAGTGCAAGGGGGGGGTCTGTGTGTGCAGTAGGGGGATCTGTGTGTTCAGGGGGGGGTCTGTGTGTTCAGGGGGGGGCTGTGTGTTCAGGGGTGTCTGTGTGTTCAGAGGGTCTGTGGGTACCCTAAGTGCAGGAGGGTGTCTGTGTGTTCGGGGTGTGTGGGTACCCTCAGTGCAGGTCTGTGTGTTCAGGGGGGGTCTGTGGGTACCCTCAGTGCAAGGGGGGGGGTCTGTGTGTTCAGGGGGGGTCTGTGGGTACCCTCAGTGCAAGGGGGGGGGTGGGTCTGTGTGTTCAGGAGGAGGATCTGTGTGTTCGGGGGGGGTCTGTGTATTTCAGGGGGGGTCTGTGGGTACCCTCAGTGCAAGGGGGGGGGTCTGTGTGTTCAGGGGGGGGTCTGTGGGTACTCTCACCCCCTCTCCCCCCCCCTTTCCTCCCCCAGGTGGCCCCCCGGGATGAGCAAGCGGCAGTCGCTCTCCACCTTCAGCTCGGAGAATTTTTCAGACGGGGAGGGGGAAGGGGAGGAGGGGCACACGAGTGAACCCTCCCACAGTGCCACCCCCGACGTGGGCAGCACCAACACGGACGAGAGACCCGACGACCGCTCCGAGGATCTCCTGTCCCAGGGCTCCGAGATCCCCCTGGACGCCCCCCACCCCCTCGAGGGGCCCGAACGGCGCCCCGAGGGGGGCAGCC
Source organism: Archilochus colubris (assembly GCA_023079485.1). Lineage (NCBI taxonomy): Eukaryota > Metazoa > Chordata > Aves > Apodiformes > Trochilidae > Archilochus > Archilochus colubris. The sequence goes on from CM041113.1 coordinate 615,113, forward strand.
CAAAGGTGGGTGCCCCCCAAAACCCCCTGCCCCCCCTCCTCCAGGTCCAGGTGACATCGGGGTAAGGGACCCCTGGGATGGGTGCCATTGAAGGGGGGGGTGATCCCCAGGGATGGGGGTCCCCAAGGGTGGGTGCCATGTGGTTGGGGGTCCCCAAGGATGGGTGCCATGGGGTTGGGGGTCCCCCAGGGTAGGCACCATGGGGCTGGGGGTCCCCAAGGATGGGTGCCATGATGTTGGGGGTCCCCAGGGATGGGTGCCATGAGGTTGGGGGTCCCCAGGGATTGGCGCCATGGGGTTGGGGGTCCCGCAGGGATGGGTGCCATGGGGTTAGGGGTCCCCCAGGGTAGGCACCATGGGGCTGGGGGTCCCCAAGGATGGGTGCCATGGGGTTGGGTGCCCCCAAGGATGGGTGCCATGGGGTTGGGGGTCCCCCAGGGATGGGTGCCATGGGGTTGGGGGTCCCCAGGGATGGGTGCCATGGGGTTGGGGGTCCCCCAGGGTAGGCACCATGGGGTTGGGGATCCCCCAGGGTAGGCACCATGGGGCTGGGGGTCCCCAAGGATGGGTGCCATGGGGTTGGGGATCCCCCAGGGATGGGTGCCATGGGGCTGGGGGTCCCCAGGGATGGGCGCCGTGGGGTTGGGGGTCTGCAAGGGTGGGTGCCATGGGGTTGGGGATCCCCCAGGGATGGGTGCCATGGGGTTGGGGGTCCCCCAGGGTAGGCACCATGGGGCTGGGGGTCCTTAAGGATGGGTGCCATGATGTTGGGGGTCCCCAGGGATGGGTGCCATGGGGCTGGGGGTCCCCCAGGGATGGGTGCCATGGGGTTGGGGGTCCCCCAGGGATGGGTGCCATGGGGTTGGGGATCCCCCAGGGTAGGCACCATGGGGCTGGGGGTCCCCAAGGGTGGGTGCCGTGGGGGGGTGGGACCCAAATGTCTCCTTAATGACCTGCCACCCCCCAGACCACCTGTGGGGCAGGGATTTGGGGGGTGGGGGGGGGTCCCCTGAGGGTTTTTAACCCCTTCCCTTCTCTCCCCCCCTTCCACCCCCCCAGGTCTCGGAGGACTCAGACTGTGACAGTGCTGAGCTGGATCACTCAGGCAGTGGCGAGGGCCCCCCCCGGCCCCCTGCCCCCCCCGGGCTGTGACCTCTGTGTGTGTGTGTGTGTGTCCCCTGCACCCCCCCCCATCCCCCTGCACATCCCCCCCCCTCACTTGTACAGCCCCAAAGTATTTATATAAATATCTTATCAATCTCTACTGAACTGGTTGTGCTGGGGGGGGGGGGGGAAAGGGGGTTAAGAGGGGGGGGGACACACACACAGGGGTTGTGCCCCTTCTGCTTGTGTTGGGTGGGTCTGACTGTAAGAGTCTGTCCCCCCCCTGCCCAAAAATAAGGGATAATTTGGGGGGAAAAGCATTTAATAGGCTGACCCCCCCTCTATACCTCCCCCTTCTTTACTGGGAGCACTGGGAGGGGGGGGAAGGGGCAGAGCTGGGACCTCCAAGAGGAAGGATTTTTTTTTTTTGGGGGGGGGTTGGTTTTTTTGGGGTTTTTTTTTTGTTTCTCCCCCCATGAGGCAAAGATGGAAAATTTCTCTGCTGGGGGGGGGAAGCAGAAAGTGAACTCCAGTTGCCATACTGGGTCCCAGTTCGAGCCAACAGGGAGACAGAACCCCCCCCCTCCCTGCCCCAAATCTCTTTTAATTCCAACAACTTCACCCAAAATCCATTTCTGAGCCCAAAAGGAGGGAGTTGAGGGGGGAAAGTTGAGGTGTGGGGATTTCCCCCCCCCCCCCCAAGAACCTCACTTCAAAACACCCCAAACTGGGAAGCACTGGTTTAAACTGGTAAATAAAAGCTAGAAACCCCCCTCCCTGCCCCAAATCCCTTTTCATTCCAACAACTTCACCCAAAATCCATTTTTGAGCCCAAAAAGGGGGAGTTGGGGGGGGGAAAGTTGAGGTGTGGGGATTTTTCTTTGTTCCCCCCCAAGAACCTCACTCGAACTGGGAAGCACTGGTTTAAACTGGTAAATAAAAGCTGGAAACCCCCTTCCCTGCCCCAAATCTCTTTTAATTCCCACAACTTCACCCAAAATCCATTTTTTAGCCCAAAAGGAGGGGTTTGGGGGGGGGAAAGTTGAGGTGTGGGGATTTATTTTTTTTTTTTCCCCAAGAACCTCACTTCAAAAAACCCCAAACTGGGAAGCACTGGTTTAAACTGGAAAGACACCCAACCCCCCCTAAATCCCTTCTGAACTCCAACAACCCCAAAATGAATTTCTGAGCCCAAAAGGAGGGAGTTGGGGGGGGGGAAAGTGGAGGTGTGGGTTTTTCTTTTTTTCCTCCCCCAAGAACCTCAAACTGGGAAGCACTGGTTTAAACTGGTAAATAAAAGCTGGAAACCCCCTTCCCTCCCTGCCCCAAATCTCTTTTAATTCCAACAACTTCACCCAAAATACATTTTTGAGCCCAAAAAGGAGGGAGTTGAGGGGGGGAAAGTTGAGGTGTGGGGATTTTTCTTTCTTCCCCCCCAAGAACCTCACTTCAAAAAAAACCCCAAACTGGGAAGCACTGGTTTAAACTGGAAAGACACCCAACCCCCCCTAAATCCCTTCTGAACTCCAACAACCCCAAAATGAATTTCTGAACCCAAAAGGAGGGGTTTGGGGGGGAGAAGTTGAGGTGTAGGGTTTTTTTTTTCCTCCCCCCAAGAACCTCACTTCAAAACACCTCAAACTGGGAAGCACTGGTTTAAACTGGTAAATAAAAGCTGGAAACCCCCCTCCCTGCCCCAAACCTCTTTTAATTCCAACAACTTCACCCAAAATCCATTTTTGAGCCCAAAAGGAGGAGTTTTGGGGGGGAAAGTTGAGGTGTGGGGATTTTTCTTTCTTCCCCCCCAAGAACCTCACTTAAAAAAAAACCCCAAACTGGGAAGCACTGGTTTAAACTGGAAAGACACCCAACCCCCCCTAAATCCCTTCTGAACTCCAACAACTTCACCCAAAATCCATTTTTGAGCCCAAAAGGAGGGGTTTGGGGGGGCAAAGTTGAGGTGTGGGGATTTTTTTTTTTATTTCCCAAGAACCTCACTCAAACTGGGAAGCACTGGTTTAAACTGGTAAATGAAAGCTAGAAACCCCCCTCCCTGCCCCAAACCTCTTTTCATTCCAACAACTTCATCCAAAATCCATTTTTGAGCCCAAAAGGAGGGAGTTGGGGGGGGAAAGTTGAGGTGTGGGGATTTTTTTCTTTTTCCCCCCCAAGAATCTCACTCAAACTGGGAAGCACTGGTTTAAACTGGAAAGACACCCAACCCCCCCTCTAAATCCCTTCTGAACTCCAACAACCCCAAAATAAACTTATGAACCCAAAAGGGTTGAGTTGAGGGGGGAAAGTTGAGGTGTGGGGATTTTTTTCTTTTTCCCCCCCAAGAACCTCACTCAAACTGGGAAGCACTGGTTTAAACTGGTAAATAAAAGCTGGAAACCCCCCTCCCTGCCCCAAACCTCTTTTCATTCCAACAACTTCACCCAAAATCCATTTTTGAGCCCAAAAAGGGGGAGTTGGGGGGGGGAAAGTGGAGGTGTGGGTTTTTCTTTTTCCCCCCCAAGAACCTCACTTCAAAAAAAACCCCAAACTGGGAAGCACTGGTTTAAACTGGAAAGACACCCAACCCCCCCTAAATTGCTTCTGAACTCCAACAACCCCAAAATGAATTTCTGAACCCAAAATGAGGGGTTTGGGGGGGGGAAGTTGAGGTGTGGGGATTTTTATTTTTTTTATTTCCCCCCAAGAACCTCACTCAAACTGGGAAGCACTGGTTTAAACTGGTAAATAAAAGCTGGAAAGACAGAGATCCATTAACCAAAACTATCCTCCAGTGTCTATTCCCAAGGAAAAGCTCCAGTCCATCTTTTTATTTAATTGCTTTTTTTTTTTTGAAAAAGTTCCTGACCTTACAGAACTCAACTGAAATGTTCATTTTTAGGTGGGTTTTTTTTTTTTTTTGGGGGGGGGAAGAGGAGGAGGAAGGGAGGGGGTTTGGTGGTTTTCTCCTTATTCACTTCCAACTCGTACATTTCATGACAAAACAGAAACACCATGAGCCAGAAAAAAGAAAAAAAAGGGAGTTTTGGGAGGGGGGGGGAGGGGGAAAATGGTGAAAAGGGCAGAAAAAAACCAAAAAAAAAGGAGAAGCTTTTATAAAACTAAGAGCAGTTGGGTGGGAAGGGAAGGGGGGGGGGAAAAGGAATTAAAATGGTGTGAAATCCCCCCCCTTTGGAAAAAAAACTTGAGAATCAAATAAGAAAGGTGGTGAGGAACCTGGAAAAATGTCCAAACTAAGTGTTTTTTGTTGGTTTTCCTCTTAAAACCTGGGGCTGCTGCTAAGGGTGGTGCCAGGCTGGAGGGGTGTTCGGCGTGGGGGGGTCCCCCTAGCTGCTGCCCATGCCCCCAGTCTCCGAGGAGAGCCTGAAACAAGAAAAGGGTGTCAGAGGGAGGGGGATTTGGGGTGGTTTCTTTTTTTTGGGGGGGTTAAAGGTGTTTGGGGGGGTTAAAGTTGGGGGTTTTTTGCAGGTTGAGGGGTTTTGGGGGGGTTGAGGAAGAGGGAGGGGTGGGAAAGGGTTTGGGAGGGGTGGGAAAGGGTTTGGGGGGGTGGGAAAGGGTTTGGGAGGGGTGGGAAAGGGTTTGGGAGTTGAGGAAAAGGGTTTGGGGGGGGTGGGAAAGGGTTTGGGAGGGGTGGGAGAGGGTTTGGGGGTGGGAAAGGGTTTGGGGGTGGGAAAGGGTTTGGGGGAGTGGGAAAGGGTTTGGGGGTGAGAAAGGGTTTGGGGGTGGGAAAGGGTTTGGGGGTGGGAAAGGGTTTGGGGGTGTGGGAAAGGGTTTGGGGGGGTGGGAAAGGGTTTGGGGGAAGGGATGAAGTTTATTTGGGGGGGTTAAAGGGGTTTTTTGGGGGGAAAGTGTGGGAGGGATTGAAAGGGGATTTGGGGTGGGTTGAGGTTGATTTGGGATTTTTTTGGGGGGGTTTATAGGTTTTTTTGGGGGGGTGGAGGGAGAGGGAGGGATTGGAAGGGGATTTGGGGTGGGTTGAGGTTGATTTGGGTATTTTTGGGGGGGTGGAGGGAGAGGGAGGGATTGGAAGGGGATTTGGGGTGGGTTGAGGTTGATTTGGGGTTTTTTGGGGGGTTTTACAGGCTTTTTTGGGGGGGGGAAAGTGTGGGAGGGATTGAAAGGGGATTTGGGGTGGGAATGAGGTTGATTTGGGAATTTTTGGGGGGGTTTATAGGTTTTTTTGGGGGGGTGGAGGGAGAGGGAGGGGTTGGAAGGGGATTTGGGGTGGGATGAGGTTGATTTGGGGGGGTTAAAGGGGTTTTTTTTGGGGGGGTTGAGGGGGAAAGTGTGGGAGGGATTGAAAGGGGATTTGGGGTGGGTTGAGGTTGATTTGGGTTTTTTTTGGGGGTTTTACAGGGTTTTTTTGGGGGGGTGGAGGGAGAGGGAGGGATTGGAAGTGGATTTGGGGTGGGTTGAGGTTGATTTGGGAATTTTGGGGGGTTTACAGGTTTTTTGGGGGAAAGTGTGGGAGGGATTGGAAGGGGATTTGGGGTGGGTTGAGGTTGATTTGGGAATTTTGGGGGTTTACAGGTTTTTGGGGTGGAGGGAGAGGGAGGGATTGGAAGGGGATTTGGGGTGGGTTGAGGTTGATTTGGGTTTTTTTGGGGGGGTTTATAGGTTTTTTTGGGGGGGGGAAGTGTGGGAGGGATTGAAAGGGGATTTGGGGTGGGAATGAGGTTGATTTGGGTTTTTTTTGGGGGGGTGGAGGGAGAGGGAGGGATTGGAAGGGGATTTGGGGTGGGTTGAGGTTGATTTGGGAATTTTTGGGGTGTTTTACAGGTTGTTTTGGGGGGGTGGAGGGGGAAAGGGTGGGAGGGATTGGAAGGGGATTTGGGGTGGGTTGAGGTTGATTTGGGAATTTTTTGGGGGGTTTACAGGTTGTTTTGGGGGGGGGAAAGTGTGGGAGGGATTGGAAGGGGATTTGGGGTGGGTTGAGGTTGATTTGGGTTTTTTTTGGGGGGTTTATAGGTTTTTTGGGGGGTGGAGGGAGAGGGAGGGATTGGAAGGGGATCTGGGGTGGGTTGAGGTTGATTTGGGATTTTTTGGGGGGTTTTACAGGTTTTTTTGGGGGGGTGGAGGGAGAGGGAGGGATTGGAAGGGGATTTGGGGTGGGTTGAGGTTTATGGGTGGTAAGGGGTTTTTTTTGGGGGGGTTAAGGCTTTTTTTTGGGGGTAGTTGTGAGGAGAAAGGGTTTAGGGGAGACTGAAAAGGGAGTTGGGGGTTTTTGGGGGGAGGGTGGGGGGGTTGAAGTTGGTTTTGGAAGGGTTTGGGGGGGTTAAGGGTTTTTGGGGGGGAAATTATGTTTTTTTCTGAGGGGAGAAGGAATTGGGGGGGCTGAGGGGGAAAGGGTTTAGGGATGAAGAAGAGGGAAGGAGTGGAAGGGATTTTTTGGGGGGGGTGAGGTTTATTTTTGTGGGGTTAAAGGTTTTTGGGGGGGTTATGGGGTTTTTTTTGGGGGGGTTGCGGGGGAAAGGATTTAGGGGGGAGGAAGAGGAAGGGGGAGAAGGATGGGGTTGGGGAATGGAAGGGTTTTTTTGGGGGGAGGTGATGTTTTTGCAGGGGATGGGGGCTTTTTGGGGGGGTTTGGGGTTATTTTGAGGAGGTTTTATTAGGGTGAAAGTTTTTAGGAGGAGGAAGAGGGAGGAAGAAGGAGATGGGAGGGGGTTTTGGGACACACACACACACCAAGAAGCTCTGGGGGGGGGGAAAGCTTTTGGTGAGCAGGGGACACCCCAGGGTGGGGGGGAGAGGAGAGGGGGGGCTGTACTCCTGTGGGGGGGCACAGAGGATGCAGGGACACAGACACAATGCAAGAGGGGGGTCCCCAAGCAAGCAGGGACAAGAGCAGCACCCCCAAACCCCCTCAAGCTGTTTAATGGGGGGGGACCCCAATGTGGGGGGGCAGGCAGCCACCTCCTCAAGGCCAAGGGCCCCCCCTGGACCTCCCCCCTCCCCTTGGCACAGCAGAGCAGAGCAGATTCTCACTGTGGCTCAACTTTATTACAGGTACAGACACAGAAGGATGCAGTGAACCCCCCCCCAGGCCCCCCCTCAATGACCCCAAGAGGGAACCCAGGGAGGGGGTAAGAAAAAAAGAGAAGGGAAAGGGAAAAAAAAAAACCAAAGAGAGGGAAGAAATAAAAAAGGAAAGGACTGGGATGGGGCAGCACGGGGGATTGTTCCCAAGAGAAGATTGTGGGATGGAGGAAAGGGTAAAGGAATGCAAGGGAAATGAGGAAAAAAGGGGGAAAAGTGAAGGGAAATAAGGAGAAAAGGAAAAAATGGAAGAAAATAAGGGAAGAGGGAAGCAAGGGGAAGGGAAGAGGGAAGCAAGGGGAAGGGAAGAGGGAAGCAAGGGGAAGGGAAGAGGGAAACAAGGGAAAGGGAAGAGGGAAACAAGGGAAAGGGAAGAGGGAAGCAAGGGAAAGGGAAGAGGGAAGCAAGGGAAAGGGAAGAGGGAAGCAAGGGGAAGGGAAGAGGGGAGCAAGGGGAAGGGAAGAGGGGAACAAGGGGAAGGGAAGAGGGGAAACAAGGGAAAGGGAAGAGGGGAAACAAGGGAAAGGGAAGAGGGGAAACAAGGGAAAGGGAAGAGGGGAAACAAGGGAAAGGGAAGAGGGGAAACAAGGGAAAGGGAAGAGGGGAAACAAGGGGAAGGGAAGAGGGAAGCAAGGGGAAGGGAAGAGGGAAGCAAGGGGAAGGGAAGAGGGAAACAAGGGAAAAAAACATGAAAAAGAAAGGGAAAAAAGCAAAAAGGAAACAAGGAAAAAGAATGAGAGAAGAGAAAAAAGGAACCAGTGGACTAAGTGAGAGAGAGAGGAGGAAGAGAGAGAGAGAGAGGGAGAGGAGGAAGAGAGAGAGGGAGAGGAGGAAGAAGAGAGAGGGAGAGGAGGAAGAAGAGAGAGGGAGAGGAGGAAGAAGAGAGAGAGAGAGGAGGAAGAAGAGAGAGAGAGAGGAGGAAGAAGAGAGAGAGAGAGGAGGAAGAAGAGAGAGAGAGAGGAGGAAGAAGAGAGAGAGAGAGGAGGAAGAAGAGAGAGAGAGGAGGAAGAAGAGAGAGAGAGAGGAGGAAGAAGAGAGAGAGAGGAGGAGGAAGAAGAGAGAGAGAGGAGGAGGAAGAAGAGAGAGAGGAGGAGGAAGAAGAGAGAGAGGAGGAGGAAGAAGAGAGAGAGGAGGAGGAGGAGGAAGAGAGAGAGAGGAGGAGGAGGAAAAGAGAGAGAGGAGGAGGAGGAAGAGAGAGGAGGAGGAGGAGGAAGAGAGGAGGAGGAGGAGGAAGAGAGAAGAGAGGAGGAGAAGAGGAAGAGAGGAGGAGGAAGAGGAAGAGAGGAGGAGGAAGAGGAAGAGAGGAGGAGGAAGAGGAAGAGAGGAGGAGGAAGAGGAAGAGAGGAGGAGGAAGAAGAGAGAGAGAGGAAGAGGAAGAAGAGAGAGAGAGGAAGAGGAAGAAGAGAGAGAGAGGAGGAGGAAGAAGAGAGAGAGAGGAAGAGGAAGAAGAGAGAGAGAGGAAGAGGAAGAAGAGAGAGAGAGGAGGAGGAGGAAGAGGAAGAGAAAGAGAGGAGGAGGAGGAAGAGGAAGAGAGAGAGAGGAGGAGGAGGAAGAGGAAGAGAGAGAGAGGAGGAGGAGGAGGAAGAGGAAGAGAGAGGAGGAGGAGGAGGAAGAGGAAGAGAGAGAGAGGAGGAAGAGATAAAAGGAGAGAGGAGATGAAAAGGCAAAACAAAAGCCCCAGAAGGGAAGAGGTGATGATGCAGGAAGGAAGCAGGAGGCAGAGGCAGACGGGGGCGTTCCCGGTGGGTGGGGACCAGGTCGGGACCGGGTCGGGACCGGGTCAGTACGGAGAGAATCGCGGTTTGTCAGCTTTGGGCTTGGAGGGTCCGGGGGGGGCCTTGGCCAGGACACTGAGAGCCAGGAGAGGGACGGGTTTGATGCCAAGCAGACTGGAGACACAGGGAGGAGGAGGAGGAGGAGGAGTGGGGAGCCCGGGGGGCGGTTCCGAGCCCCCTCCCCCCGAGGGGGCGGTGGTGGTGGAGGAGGAAGAAGAAGAAGAAGAAGGGGTGGAGGGTTGAGAGATGCTGAGGTGGTGGTCGGGGATGGCGACGGAGGCTGCCTGGGAGGAGGGTTTGGCAGTTTCTAAACTGGAACAGAGGAGAAAAAAGGGGAAAAAAGGGAGGGGGGAGGAGGGGAAATGAAGGGGGGGAAGGATAGAGAGGGAGGGGAATAAAAGGAGGAAGAGGGAGGGGGAAATAAAAGGAGGAAGAGGAAGGGGGAAACAAAAGGAGGAAGAGGAAGGGGGAAACAAAAGGAGGAAGAGGAAGGGGGAAACAAAAGGAGGAAGAGGGGGGAATAAAAGGAGGAAGAGGGGGGGAATAAAAGGAGGAAGAGGGGGGGAATAAAAGGAGGAAGAAAGGGGAAATAAAAGGAGGAAGAAAGGGGAAATAAAAGGAGGAAGAAAGGGGAAATAAAAGGAGGAAGAAAGGGGAAATAAAAGGAGGAAGAAAGGGGAAATAAAAGGAGGAAGAAAGGGGAAATAAAAGGAGGAAGAGGGGGAATAAAGGAGGAAGAGAGGGGAATAAAAGGAGGAAGAGAGGGGGAATAAAAGGAGGAAGAGAGGGGGAATAAAAGGAGGAAGAGGGGGAATAAAAGGAGGAAGAGGGGGGAATAAAAGGAGGAAGAGGGGGAAATAAAAGGAGGAAGAGGGGGAATAAAAGGAGGAAGAGGGGGAATAAAAGGAGGAAGAGGGGGAATAAAAGGAGGAAGAGGGGGGGAATAAAAGGAGGAAGAGGGGGGGAATAAAAGGAGGAAGAGAGGGGAAATAAAAGGAGGAAGAGGGGGGGAATAAAAGGAGGAAGAGGGGGGGAATAAAAGGAGGAAGAGGGGGGAATAAAAGGAGGAAGAGGGGGGGAATAAAAGGAGGAAGAGGGGGGGGAATAAAAGGAGGAAGAGGGGGGGAATAAAAGGAGGAAGAGAGGGGAAATAAAGGAGGAAGAGGGGGAATAAAAGGAGGAAGAGGGGGAATAAAAGAGGAAGAGGGGGAATAAAAGGAGGAAGAGGGGGAATAAAAGGAGGAAGAGGGGGAATAAAGGAGGAAGGGGGGGGAATTAAAGGAGGAAGAGAGGGGAAATAAAAGGAGGAAGAGGGGGGAATAAAAGGAGGAAGAGGGGGGAATAAAAGGAGGAAGAGGGGGGAATAAAAGGAGGAAGGGGGGGGAATAAAAGGAGGAAGAAAGGGGGAATAAAAGGAGGAAGAAAGGGGGAATAAAAGGAGGAAGAGGGGGGGAATAAAAGGAGGAAGAGGGGGGGAATAAAAGGAGGAAGAGGGGGGAAATAAAAGGAGGAAGAGGGGGGAAATAAAAGGAGGAAGAGGGGGGAAATAAAAGGAGGAAGAGGGGGGAAGAGACAGGGAAGTGGGAGGGATACAGCACAAAAACAAAAAGAAAAAGCAGAGGACAAACAGTTTCAAATTGCACAGGGGGGGGAGGAGGGGGGGGGCACTTCCTAGGGGAGTGACCTCAACACTGGGACCCCCACCTCCCCCCATGGGCCCCCTGGGGTGGTCCCAGCACCTGGACTGAGGGTGGAACATGCCAAAAAAAGACCCAAAGTGGGAGCAATGGATGTTGGCATCTCCTGAGGAGCTGCCAGGGCCACCCCAGTGTCACCTGGTGACACAAATCCCCTGGGGATGCCCCCAGGGCTTGTGGGGAGGCAGTGGCCAAGGGACAGGATCCCAGGGGACACCTTGGGGGCTGAGTAGATGGAATATTTACCACATCCTGCCCCAGGGAGGGTGGCCAGTAGGGCCACCGGGTGTGTCACTGGGCTAACTGGCCACTTCCAAGGGCCAAACAGCCCCAGAAGAGCCAAACTTTGCCCCCAAATCCTTCCCTTTGGGATGCTAGCACCCTAAGGGACCTCCAGGAGCAGATGCAAAAAAAGTCCTCACTAAAGCAAAAAGCAGAGCTGGCCCTGAGCCCAAAGTTGGCTTTCAGTAGCCACGGGGCTTACAATTCACCTGGAGAAATTTTCCTTTTACCAGGGGAGACTGTGAAGCAGCAGGAAAAAAACAACTGGGACAGGAAGGAGAGGGAAAGGAAAAAAGGGAGGAGGGGGTGGAAGGAGGATAAAAAGAGGAAAAACCAAAACAGGGACGAGGAAACCAAATCGGTGCCCAACGTGGGGTTCAGCCACCCTCCCTTAGGAAAAAAAACCCCAAAGTTGATGAAGAGGAGGCTTACCTGACATTAATTAGATACTGGGCCAAGCTGATGCTGGCTGCAGATCCAGTGATAGTCACCTGCCTGTCAGTGGAGCCCTCCACGGGGTTGGCAATCTTGATCTGAGCCCCCGACATCTGACGGATCTCGTTGATCTTGGCGCCCTGGCGCCCGATGATGCAGCCAATCAGCTGGGGAGGGGGCAAAAGAAAAATAAAATAATGGGTTACCCATCACCAAATAGGTGGTTTGGGTCCTTCCTGGCTTGACTAGCCCAAAAGGAAGGGGCCCAAGGGGAGGGTGAGGAGATGAAATGGGTTTTTTCTTTTAGACTGGGAGGAGGGAAGGGATGAGGTAGCAGCAAGAAGGGACCAGGAAGTGCCCCCACCCCGTGGCTTTGAAGGCAAACTTTGGCAACATTCCCACAGCTTGGGGTGGGTTGGGCTGGAAGGACCTCAGGGATCATCCAGTGTCATCAAAGGTCACCTCCCACCAGCCAAGTGGTTCCAAACCCCATTCAACTTGTCCCTGATCCACCTCCAGGTTTGGTTTTTCACCCAGGAGGTGGTTTGGGGAGATCCAAGAAGCTCCTCCTGGGGCTTTGAACCCAAAACCTGGGAGCACCTCCACCTCCTTTTGTTGGATCATGGGATAGTTTGGACTGCAAGGACCTTGGTGACCATCCAGTGCCACCAGGGACCATCTCCCACCACCCAAGTGGCTCCAAGCCCCTCCTTCCCCCCCAAAAAGAGGGATGGAGCAGCCACAGCTTCCCCACCCCCCATTCCAAAGAAGAATTCCTCCTCCAGATCCAACCTCAATCTCCCAGTTTCAAACCATTACAGCCCAGTTAACCCCCCCCCCAAAACATCACACCTCCACTCCTGATCTACTCACATCATTTGGAATGGTGAGTTCATGGGAGGTGGTTTGAGCAGAAGCATCCAAACCTGCTTGAGAAAAAGAAATAACATTTAGGGTTGGGATGTGGACACACAAAGAGGGTGGGAGAGGAGTGGGGGAGGGCAGCAGCAAAGCCCCCAACACCCCCCCCCCTCCAAAACCTGGGGCAGGAGGATGCTCTGAGGTTCCTCCACAACACCCCCTTCTACTCCCCTTGCCCCCCAAGATGTTCCCCACCTCATTTGGGTTCTTCCTCCCCTCCCCTCTCCCCAAAATGGCACCAGGGGCTCAGCTTCAGAGCCACTGGGGGGGGGGGTGCTCCATTTTGGAAGGGGGTTTCTCCTTTTGGGACTGGGGGGCTCCACTTTGAGCCCCCACCCACCCTTCCTCTCCTCCTCTTCACTTGGATGTCTTTGAAGTGGATTTTTAAAATAAAATTAAACCCCCTCCCCCCAACCTTCAATGGGAGCCTCAAAGCCCCCCTCCTCACCTTGAATTCTTCTTGGGGGGGGGGGAAGGGGTGTGTGAAGTGACCTGGGGACACACTGGGGTGCTGTGCCCCCTCCCTTCACCCCAGCAAATAGGGTGGTGGGGGCTCACAATGGGATCCAACTCTTTTATTTTTATTTTCTCTTTTTTATTCTGGGGAGGGGGGAAGAAAACCTCTCCCCTTAACCCCACTGTGTGATTTGAGGAGGGGGGGGGGGGTGTGTATGTCAGAGGACAAAAGGAAGGAGGGAAGGGGGGGGACACACACACACACACCCACCCCTCTACCCCCTTCTACAGCTTACCCCCTCCCCAAATTTCCCTTCCCCCTCCCCCTCCCCTCATCCCTGCAGCCTTGAAGAGGGAGAAGGAGTTTCCCCCCCTCCCCCCAGGGAGCAGCAGTGAGCCCCCCCCCCAAAACTGGGAGATTTTTGGGATTTTTTTTTGTTTTTGGATCATTACCCCAATAGCCTTTCACCTCCGGAGAGCTGGAGTCAATGCCTGTTAAGATACAAGGGACAATGAGTGGGGGCTGCCTCCAATTTGAAGCCCCAAATGGATCCCTTTTTTGCCTTTTTTTTTTTTTTTTTCCATTTTCAATTTTTTTTTTGCCTTTTGTGGTTTTTTTGTTTGTTTTTTGGAAGCCTTGAAGCAAATTTGGTAGCCGGAGGGGAAAGAAAAAGGTGCTGCAGGGTTTGGGGAAGGGGGGAAAAGAGCTCCCAGGGTCAGAGCTGCAGAGGGTGGGGAGGAAGAGGAAGGGAAGCAGCATGGAGGCCCTGCCTGCTGGAGGATTGATGGATTTGGCTTTTTTTTTTTTTTTTAGGGGGGGTTTGGACTCTTTTTCTCCCCTCTGGGGGTCCCCAGTGAGAGCAAATCACCCCCAGAAAGAGCACAAAGGGAATCAGGAGGGATGGCTGAGTTTGAGATCTTTTTTTTGGTTTGGTTTGAGATGATTTTTGGTCTCATTGGAGATTTTTTGCTTTGAGACCTTTTTGCTCTCATTTTTGAGACCTTTTTGCTCTCATTTTTGAGACCTTTTAGCTTTGGGATCTTTTGGGTTCACAATTTGAGACCCTTTGGGCTCAATCTGAGACCCTTTTGGTTTTGCTCTCATTGGAGATGATTTCTGGTTTGAGATCTTGGTGCTTGGAGATCTTTTGCTCTCATCTGAGATCTTTCTGCTCTCAACTTGAGAACATTTTTGCTTTGCAATCTTTTTTGCTTTCATTTCAGCTTTTCTTTTGCTTTGAGACTTTTTCTTGCTTTCACTTGAAACTCTTCTGCTTCAGAAATGATTTTTGCTCTGATTTCAGATTATTTTTTTTGCCTTAATTTGATTTTTTTGCTTGCATTTCAGATAATGTTTTGATCCTGGTGAGCTGAGCAAAGCAGGGGCTGCCCCCCCCCCCTCTCCTCTCCTCCCCCATCCCCAGTGTAAAAGGAGCCCAAAGTTTGGGGTAAACAGGGGGGCTGTCCACACACCCCCCCTCCCAAAAAAAAAAACCATAATAAAACCAAACCAAAACCAACAAACTATGCTAAAAAAGAGAGAAGGAGTTTCCATACCACTGAATCCAGTGTTGCCATGAGACATTGGAAAGTGTGACTGTTGCATTGCCAACTGGTGCAGCTTGGTCAGCTAGAAAGAGGGGGGGGGGAATAAAAAAAAAAATAAAAAGGGGGGAGAGGGATATAAAATAAAAAATAAAGAAAAAAACAGATCTACCATTAGCCATTTCCCAAGCTGGAGGGAGGGGGCAGGATTCACAGCAGAAACAAACAGCCCCATTGACACCCCCCACCCCCCTTACACATTGTGGCTCCCCCCTTGCCAGACCTGGGGGGAAGGGGGGGTGATGGGGGGCTGCCCCCCACTTCCCCTTCCCCCTCACCACCCCCCCCTCATAAGGGGAAAGGAGCTTGGAGAGAAGCAGCAGTACACCAGGGTGGTGGGGACAGAGCCCCCCCCTCCAAGCAATCATCACCCTAAGCCCCCTCCCCCCTCTTCACTGAACCCCCTCAACAAACCTAGAGGATGAGGATGGGTGCCAGAAGATGGTGGTGGCCCTTGTCACCATTATTTGGGACAGGAGGGGACAATGAATTTGGGTTTGGGTTGGTTTGGGTTTTTTTGGGGGGGTGGGGGTGGGTTTTGTGTGTGTGTTTGTCCCCCCCCACAGCTCCAATGTCCATCAAATGCCACCTGGCTGGGCCAAGCTGTCCCCTGGGAGAAGCCCATGAGAGTGAGGATCATGCATCATGCTTTGGGGGGGGGGTTTTGGGGGGTTTTCTGAGGGGCAGGGGGCTATGTGCCAAATTGAAGAGGAAAAATGAATCAAATAAAAAGGGAAAGTGGGGGGGGGGGGGAGTAGCAAAGGAGCCCAAGGGAAAAGTGTAAAATGCCAAACTGGGGGGGTGGGGGAAAAAAAAAAAAAAAAGACACAACAAAAAAGCAGAATAAAATCTAAGAGGAAAAAGGAAAGGTTTGAGGGGGGATGAAAGTGGCTGTGGGGGGGATGGGTTAAAAGGGTTTTCTTTTTTCTTGAGGGGGTTTAAATGCTTCCATCAGCTCAAGTTGTTCAGGCTGGAGAAAGCCCAGGCTGAAGGAGATTTGTCTTGGAGTGAGGGGAGGAGGTAAAGGAAGGGGAAAGGGAAAGGGTGAAAGGTTGGGGAAAGGGGGAAGGGGGGGGAGGAGTTGGATTTTGAGACAAGAAGTTGTAAAATAAAACTTACATCTGGCTGTGGAATGGCATACTGTCCTTGAATGGTATAGGCCTACAAAAAGGAGGAAAACAAAAAGTCCTATTAACAACCATTGGACAGCCACCCAGGGACAGACAGATTGCACCCAGCCAGGAAGTCAGAGAGCCAAGGTGGAAAGTTCTTTTTTTTTGTTTGTTTTGTTTGTTTGGTTTCTTTTTTGTTTTGTTTTTTTTTCTTTTTTTTTTTTTTTTTTGGGGGGGTGGGGGTGGGTGGGAGGGAAGGTGGGGCAGGGAAAGAAAGAGGTGAGGAAGGGGACGGATTGATGCTGGAATCAGTAATTTGGTTTGGTTCTATAGGGGCTGTTGAATTTAGGGAGGAAAAGAAGGGGGAGGAGGGGGGGGTCAAAAATAAAATGAAAAAAAAATTAAAAAAATAATAAAAATTGGGGAGTTGGACAGGTTGGAGCCGTCCCCCCCACCCCTCTGTTTAAAAAATAAAAAAAAATAGAATCCAAAGGAAAATAATAGGGGGAAAAAAGTGGGAGGTAACAAAAAAAATAAACCAAAAGAGAACGGCTGGGATCTTGATGAAGATGTTACATGGTGTGGTGGAGTCCGAAAATGCAGCTAAACCCTACCCCCCCCTCCCCAAAATCCCTGTCCTGCTGACAGGGGAGTGTCTCCAAGCCCCCCTCCCCACACGTACCCCCCATCCCTGCTACAGCTCCCGGCCCCTCTTTGGTTTTTTTGTTTAATTTTTTTTTGTTTTGGTGCTTTTGTTTTGTTCTCCTGGCCCAACCACCCCCCCCCCTCAAGTTGAAGAAAAAAAAAATAAAAAAAAAAATCAAAAAGCAAGAAAAAAAAAAGAAACAACTCCAAAATAAATCCCCTGACTGCGAGTCCTCTCGTCACTTGGTGCTGGGCAAGCTACAGGCTGGAGCTGGCTACCATGGCAATAAAATAAAAATAAAAAAAAAAAAGAGGTTTTGGGAAAGGGAGGGGGGGGGGGGGCTTGGAAAGGAGTTGGGGGGGACAAGGCTGAGTGCCTGACCTGCCACAATTCCATGTCTTGATGTTAAGGGACAGCCACAGACTTCAGAGTCCTCCTGAAGCTACCCAGAAAGGGTCAATCACTGGGGTCTGGCTGGCTAAGGGGGGGGGGGTGTCTTTTGTATATATATTTATTTTTCTTTTTGGGGGGGAATGGGTGGGTTTAAAGGGGGTAAGGGTAAGTTTAAGGTGTGTAGGGGTGAAGGGGGGGCAGGATAGGAAGGGGATAAAAGGGGGGAGGGTACACAGCCTCACTTCCAGGTCACCGGAAGAACTGCAGCCCAGGCTGGAATTGGCCCAAGTTCGTTGCCATGCAGTGGCTGCCGCGTGGCCTGCGTGAGGAGAGGTTTGGTGGCCTCAAGAGTTCCCCCCCAAAAGCCACCAGAGATGGGGTTGGTTGGGTTGGTTGGTTGGTGAAAAGGTTTGGGGGGGTTGGGGAGGTGGGTGTGGGGGTGGAGTTTGGGTGGGGAAGGTGGAAATGGGTGGGGTTTTATTATTATTTTTCTTTAAAATCAGGAGAAGAGGGATTCGGGTCGCTCGTTTGGTTGCGATTCGTTTGGAAAAGGGAAAAAGGGGGGGAACGAAGGTGAAGGGGGGAAGGAGGCAGGGAAGTGGGGAGGGAAAGGGGGATAAATATATATATATATAAAAAAAAAAAAAAAATAATAATAATATGCCACCCTTGTTGGCAGTCTCAGAGAGGCCAAGGATTGAGCGGGCCATGGAGACTGAGCTCCCCTCTCACCTCCTGAGGTGGTCCCTCCAGGTCAGAGTTGAGGCACATGGATGGGGCGGTGTGGGGGTAGCTCGCACTGCCGCTGCTGTACCTGTCCTGTGGATAAATTAGAGGACTTCAGTCTCCAGGGCTGGCAAATCCCAGAAAACTTTAAAGTTTTTGGTTTGTTTTTTTGTTTTTTTTTTTTAGCTAACACCAAAAAAAAAAAAAAAAAAAAGTCACATCGTTAAAACACTTTTTTTTTTTTTTTTTTTTCTCCTGAGGGGGGGAAAGGGGGTTTAATTTTAATATTTTTTTTTATTTTTTCATGTTTCTTTTTTAAAAAGAGAGTTTGGGGTGGATTTAAGGTTTCTGGAAGGTTGAACCTGCTCTAATGCAGCTTGCAAAGACAAAAAAAAAAAAAAACCACAAAATAAAAACACAACAAAACCAAAAATCCCTGCTCCAAAATGGGGATGAAGCTTTGGGGGGGGGGGGGGGAGGTGGGGATTGCATGGGCAACCCCCCCAACCCAGCTCAGGCTGGGGGAGAGGGGTGGAAAAGAAGGAACAAGGGGGTGGGAAGAAGGAGGGGAAGGCAGGAAAAAAAAAAAAGGGGGGGGGAAAAAGGGAAGGAAAGATGCATAGCCTGCTGCTCACTGCTCTACTGGGGAAAGAACCACTGTGGGGGGGGCACAGAGTATAAGAACCACCCCCCTGTGGCAAAAAGTGGGATTATGGGGAGGGGGGCACAGATAAACCCTCTGAGGGGGTCCCCCTCTCCTCTCCCCAGGGTCCAGAGCTGTGGGAGAAGCTGTGGGGGAGGATGCAGGGGAGGAAGAGGATGCTGGAGGGGGGGGGAGGAGAAAGGGGGGGTGGCAAGGTGAGGAAAGGGACAAAAGCAGCATGTCAGCTGGGGGGTGGGGGTGTCAGGGTCAGGGTTGGCTCAGGGGGGGGCTTTGGGCAGCACCCCCTTTCCCTGCTTGCACCCTGTCCATGGGAGAGGTCCTGGGGGGGGGGTCCTCAGGGGAGCCCACCCCAGGAGGGGGGGTAAAAAACCAAAAAGACAACAAAACTCTCTCCCTGCCAGCAGCAAATGCCTTCACACAAGTTGCTAAGTTTTATTCCAGGTGGTTTACAGCAACTGTGAGGGGGGGTGGGGAAAAAGTAACCCCCACCCCTTGGGTGAGGACACCCACTCAGCACACCACCACCCAAAATGGGGGTGCAGGGGGACGTGGGGGGGTGGCAAGAGAGTGGGGGAGGAATTTGGAGCCCTGTCCTTGACTCAGCCCAGTGCTGGAGAGACCAAATCCCACCTCACCTGACAGCTACACCCTCCCCAAGATGAAACCTTTCCACACAGCCCCCCCCCATGGCACAAACTAAACCTCTGCACCCCAAAAAACAAAGAACACCCCCCCCTCCCCCAAACCCTCCAACCAAGTCCTCAGAGCAGAGGCAAAAACCTGAATTTTGGCAGCCAGAGCCTTGGCTGGATTTAACTCCCCCCCTGCTCTCCTCAGCCTCCCCCCTCCCTCAAATTGGGAGCTCCAGGGGTGTTTACCAGACACTCCCTCTCCTCCCCAGAACAAGCTTGTGAGCCCCCCCCCACCATCCCACCCCCCCTTTTGCTCTCTCCCCTCCCTTAAGTTTGGAGGAGGCTCCAGAGGAAGCAGTGGAGGTGACAAGGACACAGAGCAGGTGACAGGTGCTGGCACCTGGGTGCCAACACACATCTTCCCCCCCCCCCCCCCTTTTTGATCCCCACCCCCCAGGAACAGAGGAAAGGCCTTACCTGACCCCCTGCAAAGATGACAGGAGAGCTGGATGGCTTGGGTCGGTACGGGATGGTGACTCCCTTTGGGGGGGACTGGGGGACAAAAGAAAAAAAAAAAAAGGGGGACAGGTTCAGCCACCAAATGCTACCAACATCCACAACACCCCCCACCCCTTCCTCATTAAAAAACTTCTTTAAATAAAAAGACAACCCTCCTCCAGCAAGAGGCAGAATCACCCCAATACCAAGGGATGGGGACACACACCGAGGAGCTTGGGGACAGCAGTGTCACCCTACTGGGTGACACTAGGGGGACACAAAGAGCTTGGAGGCCTGCATGACCCGGGGTTAAAGGAGCTCCAAAGCTTCACCTGGATGAGATCATAATCCCCAGATATCCTTTTATATCCCCCTTCCCCTTTATAACCTCTCTCCCTACCCTTTTATATCCCCCTCCCCCTTTATAACCTCTCTCCCTACAGCTGCTTCTGCATCCTCAGCGCTTTTGGGCAGCTGGGAAAGGATTGAGGGGGAAACCCTGAGTGGGGGGGGGGTTGGGGAGGAAGAGATTAAAAAAGAAAAAAAAAAAGAAGATAAAAATAAAGGGGGAGGGAATAAAAATAAAGGTCTTACCTCAAGCATGACGACGCAGATCTGTTTGACACACTCGATGATGGACTGTGGGATCCCAGCAATGGTGATTGCTCGCTCAGTGGAGTTGGGTAACATGTCCCCAGCCACCTGGACCTGAGCCCCCGTGCTCTGGGATTAAAAATAAAGGTCAAGAAAAGCCCCCCCCCCGATTTAGGAAACCCCTGTGGGGTGGGGGATAAAACTGTCCCTTCCTTTCTGTCACTAAAAATAAATTTAATCCTAGCTGGGAATGACAGGGGCGGGTGTGTTGCTGTCACCCGTGTGATGCCACTGGAGATTAATCCCCCCCCACTCCCTAGAACAGAATTAACTCCCCCCTGCCCTACAAACTGTGGTGCTGAGGGGCATCACAGGCTTGGCAGGCCCCCCCCCTACCATCCAAAAGGCAGGGGGTCAAGAGAGGGAAACCCAGAACTCAAGGAAACCCCTGCGGGTTTCATTCCCCCAGTGCTAAAACCAGAAAAAACTCCCCCAAAACAGGTAAACAAACCCAGAAAAGGGTTGAGGGGGGTGACTCTAAGATTGAAACCACACCTCCCCCCCCCCTATTTTAAAGCCTTACCTCTCGAATCTCTTTGATCTTGCACCCCCCTTTGCCAATGAGGGACCCACACTGACTGGCAGGGACAACGAGGCGGAGGGTGACTGGGGGGCGGCTGGCGGCAGTGCTGTTGGTCATGGAGCTGCTGATGTCCTGGGGGGAAAAATTGGGGAGGGGGCTTCAGGGGGGGGGGGGGGTGGGTGGGAAGGAACAGGACACACACAACAACCCCTCCACCCCTTCCCCAAACCAGTAAGTGAGGTGATGAGGTCAGGTAAAGTGAGACTGGTAGAGGCAGGGCAAGGGGGGAGGGTTTTGAGCTGAATTTCCAGAAGGGTTTGAGAGGAAAAGTTTGGGGGAAAGAGAGGAAAAAGGGGGAAATCTCCCCAGAATGGGGGAGTTGATCCCACTCCTCTCATCACAGGGGAAGGGGTTGTAGGGGGGGTGTGGGGGTTTCAGTGCTGCCACATCCCGTGGTTGAGTGGAGATTCCCCCATCCCTGGAGTGGGGGGGAGGTGACAAAAGGGACAAAAATAAATTGGGGAGGGGGGGACAGGGGGGGCTGGGGAGTTAGGTCAGGAGTGGTGGGGGAGGCCCTGGCTCAAGGGAGTGACAATAATAAAAACCTTTCATTCCCACCTGGCACTGGGAATGCTGGGGACACACACACACACCCTCAGAGAAGGAGGGGAAGAAGCTCCCCAAAGGACCCCAGAGGGAGGGGGGAGCCCCTAAAATGACTGAGGGGGGGTAAAGAAGCCCCTGGAGGCCCAAAGAGGTCCCTGAGGTGGGGGGGGAAGCCTCTTGGAGGACATCACAGCCCCCCCACAGCCAAGATTATCCAGGATCAATATCCCCCCCTCCAGAAACTCAGAGGTGTAAGGGGGGGTGTCCTTCACACAGCCCAACTCAACTCCAATCCCCCAGAGCTGCTCCCAAGGTATGAGGGGGGGCAGGGGTTAAACTTGAGTTCTGAAGCCCCAAATACTTCAAACTCTTTATCTGGGGGGGCAGGGGGGGTTTGGTGTGTGCTCTCCCTCCCCCTCCCAAAGAAATTCTTGCAGGGCTCTGGCACCCTGGACCTTGATCTCTGCTGGGCAAAGCTCAAGCCCCCCAGCCCCCCCTTGAAAACAGCATGAGGTGGAGTTTTAACCTTCTGGAGGGGTAAATTTGAAGGGGGGGGGAGGTCTGCAAGGTTTGGGGGGAACCCCACCTCTTCCAGTTTGTCAATGATCATGGCAAAAGCTTTGAAGATGGCATTGGTGGGTCCTGCCAGGGTGATGATCCTCTCAGGGCAATTCCCTTCCGAGATGTTGATGCGAGCACCACTCTGAAGAGGGGAGAAGGAGGGGGGGAAGAGGAAAACAACAGCAACCTCAACCCCCCCCCAGAAAAAAAAAAAACAACCCACTGAAAACATCCCCTCCCCTTTTCCCCCATCACCCTGAAAGAACCAGAACAGACCCAGGGTAGGGGGGGTTGTTGGGTGAAATCTTTTCAAGGTTTCTCCCTCTCTCAGCAGCCATCTTCTCCTCATGAGTTCCTGCCTACACCTCACAGCATCCCCTGCCCTGTCTGCTGCCTCCAAACTCCTCCTATATGGAGCCACCTTGGTCAGACCCCCCCTCAATCCCTCCCAGACCCTTCCTCAATCTCCCCCAGACCCTTCCTCAATCCCTCCCCAGACCCTTCCTCAATCCCTCCCCAGACCCTTCCTCAATCCCTCCCCAGACCCTTCCTCAATCCCCCCCAGACCCCCCCTCAATCCCCCCCAGACCCCTCCTCAATCCCCCCCAGACTCACCTCCTCACGCATCTTCTTCACGGATTCCCCTTTCTATGGAGAGAGGGAAGGGGGAAGATGTTTAAGGAAGATTTAAGGGGGGGGGGAAAGGTTGGGATTAAAATGGGGTGGGGGGCTCTGGGGAGGGGGGCTGACTCACCTTCCCAATGATGCTGCCCACCTCCTGGGAGGGAAAGAACAACTTCATCAGTTGCTGGAAACAAAACTCAGCGTAGCCCAAGCTTTAAAAAGCTCAATTTTGGTGTTTCCAAAGAGACCTCAGAATGTCTCTGCCCTCCCTTTGTTCCAAGAAACCAAAACAAACCCCAAACTCCCCAAAAAGTTATTTTTTTTAATTGATATTTCCTGCTTTTAAAGCATCACAAGAAACCTCAGAGCAAGCAGCACCCCAAGAACATTCCCAACGCTGCCACAACTCCAACCTCAACAGAGTCCCAAGTGCAGTGGGAGGGGAGTGGGCTCAGAAATAAATCCCACCCCCCAAAAAAACCCCAAAAACCTCTCCCCGAGCTTAATTTCATTGGTATTTGCAGCTCTTGAAACATCACAAGAAGGCCCAGAGCCACGGGGGTGCCAGGAACATTCCCAGCACTCCTACAACTCCATCCCTGCTTGACTCTGAGGTGCTGTGGGAGGGGCCTTCAAATTAACCCCCCCCAAAATAATAATTAAAACATCTCCCCAATTTATTTTCAGTTTTATCACTGCTATTAAAGCATCACAAGACACCCCAGAGCCAGCAGCACATTCCCAACAGTGCCACAACTCCATCCCTGCTTGACTCCAGGATGCTGTGGGGGGGGCTTCAAAATAACCCCCCCTAAAATAAGAATTAAAAACTATCCCCAACTTATTTTATTTTTTTTTTAACTTAGTTTCTCATTTTAAAGTATCACAAAACACCTCAGAGCCAGCAGGATCCCAAGAACCCTCCTGACACTGCTGCAACTCCATCCCTGCTTGACTCCAGGATGCTGTGGGAGGGGCCTTCAAATTAACCCCCCCCAAAATAATAATTAAAACATCTCCCCAATTTATTTTCATTTTTTCACTGCTATTTTCTGCTTTTAAAGCATCACAGGAGAGCCTAGAACCAGCAGGATCCCCAAACCACTCCTAACACTGCTGCAACTCCATCCCTGCTTGACTCCAGAATGCTGCGAGGAAGGAGCTTCAAAAAATAACACTCCCCCCACCAAAAAAACCCCAAAACCCCCCAATTCCCCCCTCCCCTACCTTGCCATGCATGAGTAGCCGGATGGTGAGTGTGACATTTAGCCCCCCTTCAATGACACCAGTGTCCATCTTGAGCTGTGCTGGGGGGCTGGGGGGGCTTTGGTCGCTGAGTCAGCGGAGCTGGGAGGAAAAAAAAAAATAAATAAACCCAAAGTGTTCACTTTTGTCACATTTTGGGGGGGCTGCTGACCCCCCCGGGATGTTTTCAGCCTCATCTCAGTGATTTGGCACTGGGAGGGGTGGGGGGGTTGTCTCCATGTGGTTGTTTTAGCAGCTGAGATGGGGCCCTCCTGAACTGAGCCCTTAAAGCCCCCCAAGAGGATTTGGTTGAACTCGGGGGGAGGTTGGGACCCCCCCCCCCAAAGGGAGCAGCTGAAATCACTCAAAGGGAGGAAGAAATAATTTGGAAACTCCCCAGAAATAAAGTAAACCCCCCCCACACACAAAAAAACCAAAAGGGAACCCCCAAAAACAAGGCTGAAAAATCAAAATGTAAATTATGAATAAATCAGAAACACTTCCCCCCCCCCAAAAGCAAAAGGGAACCCCCAAAACAAGGCTGAAAGATCAAAATAAAAGCCCCAAAAAGCAAAATAGAAATCCTGAATAAATCAGAAGCCCCCCCAAAAAACAAGGCTGGAAGATCAAAATGTGACCCCCCCAAAAATCAAACTATAAATCCTGAATAAATCAGAAACACCCCCCAAAAAAACCAAAAGGGAACCCCCCAAAACAAGGCTGAAAGATCAAAGTAAAAGCTCTCAAAAATCAAAATATAAATCCTGAAAAAATAAGAATCCCCCCCAAAAAACCCCAAAAGGAAACCCCTAAAAAAGGCTGAAAAATCAAAATAGAAATCCCCCCAAAATCAGAAACACCCCCAAAAATGCTAAAAAATCAAAATGCAACCCCCAAAAATCAAAATAGAAATCCTGAAATCAGAAACACCCTCAAAAATCCAAAAGGGAACCCCCAAAAATCAAAATAGAAATCCTGAATAAATCAGAAACCCCCCCCCAAAAAACCCCAAAAGGGAACCCCCAAAAAAGGCTGAAAAATCAAAATATAAATCCCCCAAAAGTCAGAAACACCCCCAAAAAACAAGGCTTTAAATCAAAATAAAAGCCTCCAAAAATCAAAATATAAATCCTGAATAAATCAGAAACCCCCCCAAAAAAACCCAAAAGGGAACCCCCCAAAAAAGGCTGAAAAATCAAAATAGAAATCTCAAATAAATCAGAAACACCCCCAAAAATCCAAAAGGGAATCCCCAAAAACAAGCTAAAAATCAAAATAAAAGCTCCCAAAAATCAAAATAGAAATCCCAAATAAATCAGAAACACCCCCCCAAAAAAACCCCAAAAGGGAACCCCCAAAAAAGGCTGAAAAATCAAAAGATAAATCCCAAATAAATCAGAAACCCCCCCAAAAACCCAAAAGGGAACCCCTAAAAAACAAGACTGAAAAATCAAAATAAAAGCCCCTAAAAATCAAAATATAAACCCTGAATAAATCACAAACCCCCCAAAAAACCCAAAAGGAAACCCTCAAAAAGGCTGAAAAATCAAAATATAAATCCCCCAAAAATCAGAACCACCCCCCCAAAAACCAAAAGGGAACCCCCAAAAAAGGCTGAAAAACCAAAATATAAATCCCAAATAAATCAGAAACACCCCCAAAAACCCAAAAGGCAACCCCAAAAAATGCTGAAAACTCAAAATGCAAGCCCCAAAAATCCAAATATAAACCCAAACCAAATCAGAACCCCCCCCCCATAAACCAGTCCCCAAACCCCACACCACGGCCCCCTCAAAACTCCAAACAAGCCCCAAACCCCAGAACCCCCCCCCCAAACTGAGCCCTCCCCCTGCTTTCCACACCAGCGCCTGCGGCAGCTGCAGCCACATGAGCTCCAGCTCAGGTTTCACCCAACCTGCGGCCCCAATCCCCTTCCAAACACCCCCGGGGCCCCCGGATCGGGAAATAAAAAGGAAAAAAATGATTAAATCACCTTAAAAACCCTTTTTTTTTGTTGTTTTGGGTCGGTTTGGGGTTTTTTTAGCAGCCCGGCAGAGTTGAAAAAAAATAAGATTAAAGTAAAATAAAGTGAAATAAATAAAGTGAAATAAAGTGAAATAAAGTGAAATAAATAAAGTGAAATAAATAAAGTGAAATAAATAAAGTGAAATAAATAAAGTGAAATAAATAAAGTGAAATAAATAAAGTGAAATAAATAAAGTGAAATAAATAAAGTGAAATAAATAAAGTGAAATAAATAAAGTGAAATAAATAAAGTGAAATAAATAAAGTGAAATAAAGTAAAATAAAGTAAAATAAAGTAAAATAAAGTAAAATAAAGTAAAATAAAGTAAAATAAAGTAAAATAAAGTAAAATAAAGTAAAATAAAGTAAAATAAAGTAAAATAAAGTAAAATAAAGTAAAATAAAGTAAAATAAAGTAAAATAAAGTAAAATAAAGTAAAATAAAGTAAAGTAAGTAAAATAAAATAAAATAAATAAAATAAAATAAATAAAATAAAATAAATAAAATAAAATAAAGTAAAATAAAATATATAAAATAAATAAAATAAAATAAAAAAATAAATAAATAAAATAAAATAAATAAAATAAATAAAATAAAAAAATAAAATAAAAAAAATAAAATAAAGTAAAATAAAGTAAGTAAAATAAAATAAAATAAATAAATAAAATAAAATAAATAAAATAAAATAAATAAAATAAAATAAATAAAATAAAAAATAAAATAAAAAAATAAAATAAAAAAATAAAATAAAAAAATAAAATAAAAAAATAAAATAAAAAAATAAATAAATAAAATAAATAAATAAAATAAATAAATAAAATAAAATAAATAAAATAAAATAAAATAAGCCGGGGAGGAGGGGACAAAATTCGAGGGTTGGAAGAAAAAAAACTGTTGAGTTTTGCCTCCTGAAAATATCACTTGCCCCAAAAGTGTCCGGTTTGAGGTGGAAAAAAAAAAAAAAAGCTTGAATGTCGAAGCCCCTGGTGACAAAGTCGCTCGGTCACCCCAAGCTCTCAACCTCCTCCTCTTTTCCTCCTTTTGGCAAAAAAACCCCAAAAGTTGGAGGAGTTTTTGGGGGGGGATGAAAGGAGGGGACAAAACCTCCCAGAAACACAACAGAAGTCGCGACACGGAGGGGAAAAAAAACCCCAAAACTCCAAATACTTTCCCCAAAGTTCTCCTTACCTTCATCCTGCTCGCAGGGAACCCCCCAGGAGAAAACCCCCACTCCCCCCCCGTGTCCCCCCAGTGGATCCCAGCAGCAAACTGGGACCAGTTTAAAGGAGGGAACTGGTTAAAGGGAGGGTTCTCCAAACCCCCCCTGGCTGCGGACTCGGCTCAAACCTGGGATGGGTGAAAAAATAACCCTGGGGGGGTTGGGATTGAACCTTTGGAGCCTTTAATTGGGGAGGGGGAGTGAGGGGGGGGCAGAGATCGCGGTTTGAAACCGGAGCCCGAGGCCTCGGGGGTCCCAAGCGAGTCCTGGGAGATGAGGGGGGGCGGCTCCAAATCCTGAGTTTGGAGGAGGGGAGGGATCCAAGGAGCTGAAAATCCCTTTTGGGGGGGGTGTGAGGGGTGCTGGGGGTTGTGGATAAGAAGTGAGGCGGCTGCAGGGGGGGGGGGGGAATCCTCAAGAAGTCTTTCAAGGAAGGATTGGTGGCTCCGTCCCCTCCCCGCGCCGCCAAAAGGCCCAAAAGGGGAGGAGAAAAAACCAATAACAAGAAAAAAAAACCCCAAAACAAACCTAAAAACCCCCAAAAACCCCAAAACAAACCCAAAAGAGTGAAGAAATATCAATATCTTTCTGACCCCCCCTCATCTCCCCCGGTATCTCGGGGGGGGGGGGGGTGGCGCCATGTGACGCACGCGGCTCCCCGGCCCCGGTTCCCGCCGAGGGGCTTAAGAAGGGGGTTTAGGGGTGAAGGGGGGGTTGCGGAGTTGCCCCCCACCCCCTTTATAACCCCCCCAGTCCACACCGAACCCCCCCTCCCCCCCCATCCCGGCCCCGCCAGCGACGCGTCGAACGCGCAGGCCGCGGCCTAGGCCGCGAGTAGGCCGCACGGAGGCCGCGAGCTGGCGTGAGGGCGCGGCCGGCGTCGGGCTGGCGTTCGGCGGCTTAAGGGAGCTACGCCAGGCCGCGGCTTGGCGGCCGTTGTGGAAGTCGGCGAGTGGATTGAGTCCGGGCGAAAAGGAAAAGGATAAAGAAAGGGATTGAAGGGAGTTTGGGGAGGAGAAGGTGGGAAGGGGAAGGGGGGGGGGGTCGGGCCTACCTGAAGCGGCGCCGGGAAGGGCGGCGGGAGAAGGGCGCTCCCAGCCGGAGCGGGAGGAGGGAGGGCGGGGAGGAGGGGAGGGAGGTGGGGGGGGAAGAGGGAGCTCGCCGGAGCGGGCTGGCGGGATGGCGGCGGGAGGAAGAAGAAGAAGAAAAAGGAGGAGGAGGAAGGAGGAGGAGGAGGAGGAAGAGGAGGAGGAAGGAAGGAAGGAGGAGGAGGCGGCAGCGGCTGCTCCTGGTGCGGCGGCCGCGTCGGTCTGGGAGGGGGCGGCGGGAACGCTGGGATTTACAGCCCGGCCCGACCCGGAAACGGACGGAGCAGCGAGACGCGGCGGGGGGAGGGGAAAGAGCGGCACCACCCCGTGCCTGGCCACGCCCACTCAGCCGTCACCTCCTCCCTTCCACCCCCCCCTCGCAGCAATGGCCACGCCCCCTTTGTAACTCCCCCCCACAATGGAGGGGCGGGAAAGAGCGCCCCCATGCGGGGCGGAGGAGTCCCGGAGGGGTGTGAGGGGGAAAGAGGAGAAATGAGGAGAAATGAGAGGAATTGGGGCAAAATGAGAGGAATTGGGGAGAAATGAGAGGAATTGGGGCACAATGAGAGGGAATTGGGGAGAAATGAGAGGAATTGGGGAGAAATGAGAGGAATTGGGGCAAAATGAGGGGAATTGGGGCAAAATGAGAGGAATTGGGGCAAAATGAGAGGAACTGGGGCAAAATGAGGAATTGGGGCAAAATGAGGGGAATTGGGGCAAAATGAGGGGAATTGGGGCAAAATGAGGGAATTGGGGAGAAATGAGAGGAATTGGGGAGAAATGAGAGGAATTGGGGCAAAATGAATTGGGGCAAAATGAGGGGAATTGGGGAGAAATGAGAGGAATTGGGGAAATGAGGAATTGGGGCAAAATGAGAGGAATTGGGGAGAAATGAGAGGAATTGGCACAATGAGAGGGAATTGGGGAGAAATGAGAGGAATTGGGGAGAAATGAGAGGAATTGGGGCAAAATGAGGGGAATTGGGGCAAAATGAGAGGAATTGGGGCAAAATGAGAGGAACTGGGGCAAAATGAGAGGAATTGGGGCAAAATGAGGGGAATTGGGGCAAAATGAGGGGGAATTGGGGCAAAATGAGAGGGAATTGGGGAGAAATGAGAGGAATTGGGGAGAAATGAGAGGAATTGGGGCAAAATGAGGGGAATTGGGGCAAAATGAGGGGAATTGGGGAGAAATGAGAGGAATTGGGGCGAAATGAGAGGAATTGGGGCAAAATGAGAGGAATTGGGGAGAAATGAGAGGAATTGGGGCAAAATGAGGGGAATTGGGGCAAAATGAGAGGAATTGGGGAGAAATGAGAGGAATTGGGGCAAAATGAGAGGAATTGGGGAGAAATGAGGGGAATTGGGGAGAAATGAGAGGAATTGGGGAGAAATGAGAGGAATTGGGGCAAAATGAGAGGAATTGGGGAGAAATGAGGGGAATTGGGGTAAAATGAGGGGAATTGGGGCAAAATGAGGGGGAATTGGGGCAAAATGAGAGGAATTGGGGAGAAATGAGAGGAATTGGGGCAAAATGAGAGGAATTGGGGCAAAATGAGAGGAATTGGGGCAAAATGAGAGGAATTGGGGCAAAATGAGGGGGAATTGGGGAGAAATGAGAGGAATTGGGGAGAAATGAGGGGGAATTGGGGAGAAATGAGAGGAATTGGGGCGAAATGAGAGGAATTGGGGCAAAATGAGAGGAATTGGGGCGAAATGAGGGGAATTGGGGCAAAATGAGAGGAATTGGGGCAAAATGAGGGGAATTGGGGCAAAATGAGGGGAATTGGGGAGAAATGAGGGGAATTGGGGCAAAATGAGAGGAATTGGGGAGAAATGAGAGGAATTGGGGCAAAATGAGGGGGAATTGGGGAGAAATGAGAGGAATTGGGGAGAAATGAGAGGAATTGGGGCAAAATGAGAGGAATTGGGGAGAAATGAGAGGAATTGGGGCACAATGAGAGGGAATTGGGGAGAAATGAGAGGAATTGGGGAGAAATGAGAGGAATTGGGGCAAAATGAGGGGAATTGGGGCAAAATGAGAGGAATTGGGGCAAAATGAGAGGAACTGGGGCAAAATGAGAGGAATTGGGGCAAAATGAGGGGAATTGGGGCAAAATGAGGGGGAATTGGGGCAAAATGAGAGGGAATTGGGGAGAAATGAGAGGAATTGGGGAGAAATGAGAGGAATTGGGGCAAAATGAGGGGAATTGGGGCAAAATGAGGGGAATTGGGGAGAAATGAGAGGAATTGGGGCGAAATGAGAGGAATTGGGGCAAAATGAGAGGAATTGGGGAGAAATGAGAGGAATTGGGGCAAAATGAGGGGAATTGGGGCAAAATGAGAGGAATTGGGGAGAAATGAGAGGAATTGGGGCAAAATGAGAGGAATTGGGGAGAAATGAGGGGAATTGGGGAGAAATGAGAGGAATTGGGGAGAAATGAGAGGAATTGGGGCAAAATGAGAGGAATTGGGGAGAAATGAGGGGAATTGGGGTAAAATGAGGGGGAATTGGGGCAAAATGAGGGGGAATTGGGGCAAAATGAGAGGAATTGGGGAGAAATGAGAGGAATTGGGGCAAAATGAGAGGAATTGGGGCAAAATGAGAGGAATTGGGGCAAAATGAGAGGAATTGGGGCAAAATGAGGGGGAATTGGGGAGAAATGAGAGGAATTGGGGAGAAATGAGGGGGAATTGGGGAGAAATGAGAGGAATTGGGGCGAAATGAGAGGAATTGGGGCAAAATGAGAGGAATTGGGGCGAAATGAGGGGAATTGGGGCAAAATGAGAGGAATTGGGGCAAAATGAGGGGAATTGGGGCAAAATGAGGGGAATTGGGGAGAAATGAGGGGAATTGGGGCAAAATGAGAGGAATTGGGGAGAAATGAGAGGAATTGGGGCAAAATGAGGGGAATTGGGGCAAAATGAGAGGAATTGGGGAGAAATTAGAGGGAATTGGGGCAAAATGAGAGGAATTGGGGAGAAATGAGAGGAATTGGGGAGAAATGAGGGGAATTGGGGAGAAATGAGAGGAATTGGGGCAAAATGAGGGGAATTGGGGAGAAATGAGAGGAATTGGGGCAAAATGAGAGGAATTGGGGAGAAATGAGAGGAATTGGGGCAAAATGAGGGGGAATTGGGGCAAAATGAGAGGAATTGGGGCAAAATGAGGGGGAATTGGGGCAAAATGAGAGGAATTGGGGCAAAATGAGGGGAATTGGGGCAAAATGAGGGAAATTGGGGAGAAATGAGGGAAAATTGGGGAGAAATGAGGGGAATTGGGGCAAAATGAGAGGAACTGGGGCGAAATGAGGGGGAATTGGGGAGAAATGGGGGAAAATTGGGGAGAAATGAGGGGGATTGGGGAGAAATGGGGGGGTCCCTCCCCCTCTGGATTCTCCCATCTCTCCCCCCCCATCCCAAAGGAGACATCGAGGTGGTGGGGGGGGTGTCCTGGGCTTTATTGGGGGACAGCGGGGACACCCCCTGAGCTGGCACCACAGGGGGACCCCACGGGGACACAGGTGGCCACGGGTGGTCCTGGGGGGTTCCAGAAAGTCCCAGGAGGATCCTGGTGGCCACAGGTGGTCCCAGGGGGACACGGGTGATCGTGGGGGTCCCAGGGGGACATGGGTGATCGTGGGGGTCCCGGGTGGTGCCAGGTGGCCACGGGTGGTCCCAGGGGACATGGGTGATCGTGGGGGTCCCAGGGGGACACGGGTGATCGTGGGGGTCCCAGGTGGCCACAGGTGGTCCCAAGTGGACATGGGTGATCGTGGGGGTCCCAGGGGGACATGGGTGATCGTGGGGGTCCCGGGTGGTCCCAGGTGGCCACGGGTGGTCCCAGGGGACATGGGTGATCATGGGGGTCCCGGGGGGACATGGGTGATCGTGGGGGTCCCGGGGGGTCCCAGGGGACATGGGTGATCATGGGGGTCCCGGGGGGCCCCAGGGGGACACAGGTGATTGTGGGGGTCCCAGGTGGCCATGGGTGGTCCCAAGGGGTCATGGGTGATCGTGGGGGTCCCAGGGGGACATGGGTGATCGTGGGGGTCCCGGGGGGTCCCAGGTGGCCATGGGTGGTCCCAGGTCGCCACAGGTGGTCCCAGGGGACATGGGTGGTCCCAGGGGGACACGGGTGATCGTGGGGGTCCCAGGTGGTCCCAGGGGGACATGGCTGGTCATGGTGGCCCCAGGAGGACCCTGGTGGCCACTCAGGTGACGGTGACTTCAGTCGCTGCTGGAGGAGGAGGAGGAGGAGGAGGAGGAGGAAGAGCGCTGGGGGACACACACAACAGGACAGCCATGAGCATGGGGGGGGGGGGAACACAGAGGTGTCCCCCCCATGTCCCCTGTGTGTCCCCCCCCATGTCACCTTGTGCCTCTTCTGAGCCTTCTTCATCCTCTTCTTCAGCTTCTTTGCTGCCTTCTTGTCCAGGGGGGGCCCAAGGGGTTGGGGGGGGCACAGGGGGTGTCCCCCAGGGAGGGAGAAGGGGGGGGGCTGGAGGGGGGGGCACCCTGAGGGTCCCATGGGGAGCCCCGAGGGGTTCAAGGGGGGATAAGGAGGGGTTACAGGGGGGGGGCACAGGGGGGCCCCGGGGGGGTAGGGGGGCTGCCCCTGCCCTGCCAGGGGATTTGGGGGGAGCCCAGGGGAAGGATTGGGGGGCTGGGGGGGGTACAGAGGGTTGGGGGGCGGTGGCTGGCCTGGGGGGGAAGGAAAAAATTGATGGGGGGGGGTTTGAAGGTGAGGAAGGGGGGGGGGGTGACCCCCTCACTGGTGGGGGTTGAGCAGGAGAAAGCCCCCCCCACACTTTGGGGGTGCCTCCCCCCCTCCCCCCTTACCTGAACTGGGGTCCCACATAGGGGGTGGCAGCCCCGGAACCTGAGAGTGAGGGGGGGAAAGGTAAAAAACCCCCCCCCCAAAAAAAAACCCACCAGGAGGGGTCCTTTGGGAGCCCCCCCACACCCTGACTCTGGGGGGAAACTGAGGCACAGTAGTTTGGGGGGGGGTGTCAGCAATATGGGGGGTGTCAGGGCATGCAGGGGGGGTACTTTTGGGGGGTAGGGGGGGCTCGGGGGGTCAAAAGGGGTGCAGGGGGGGGTGGGAGTGTGGGGGGGTGCGGGGGGGGTCATGGGGTGCAGGAAGGGATTTTGGGGGTGCGGGGGGGGGGAAAGAGGGGTGCGGGGGGCTCAGGGAGCGCAGTGGGGCGTGTGGAGGATTTGGGGGTCCCGGGGGGGCCCCGCTCCCACCTTCCGCCTTCGCTCCGGCCGCGGCCCCGCCCGCAGGGTTAAGGGGGGGGGGGGGGAGAGGAAAGGGGGGGCCGAGGGGGGGGGGCGGGTCCGTCCGAGCGGGTTCCTTCCGGGAGGGGGTGGGGTTGGTGACAGTGCCACCCGCTGTCCCCCCCCCTCCCCGAGTTTGTCCCTTTCACTCACTTCTGGGTCGCTGTTGAGGGGGGTGGGGGTCCCGGGGAGGTCCCGGGGGGGTTCGGGGGGGGGGATGGGGATGGGGGGGGTCCGGCGGCCAAACGCTGCAGCCTCTGGAGCGCCCGTTCTGCCGAGAGCCGAGCCTCGGGGTCGGGGTCCCAACAATCCTCCAAAAGCTCCGGCAGAGCCCCCCCGGGCTGCGGGAACCCCCCGCGGGACATCAGCACCCCCAAAACACCCCTGAGCATCCCCCCCCGCCACATGAGCACCCCCCGAGCACCCCCAAAACACCCCTGAGCATCCCACCCCCAGCCCCCCCGTCCCCCGGGGCATGGGGACCCCCGAACACCCCTGAGCACACACCCCCCCCTCGGGACATGAGCACCCCCCGAGCACCCCCCAAACACCCCTGAGCATCCCACCTCCACCCCCCCGGGACTTAAACCCCCCTCGAGCACCCCCAAACACCCCTGAGCATCCCACCTCCACCCCCCCGGGGACATGAGCACCCCCCAAACACCCCTGAGCATCCCCCCCCCGGGACATGAGCACCCCTCGAGCATCCCCCAAATACCCCTGAGCATCCCCCCCCCGGGACATGAGCACCCCCCGAGCACCCCCAAACACCCCTGAGCATCCCACCTCCCCCCCCCGGGACTTAACCCCCCCTCGAGCACCCCCAAACACCCCTGAGCATCCCCTCCCCGGGGCATGGGGACCCCCGAACACCTCTGAGCATCCCACACCCCCCCCGGGACTTAACTGCCCCTCGAGCACCCCCAAACACCCCTGAGCATCCCACCTCCACCCCCCCTGGGACATGAGCACCCCCCAAACACCCCTGAGCATCCCCCCCTCGGGACATGAGCACCCCCCGAGCATCCCCCAAATACCCCTGAGCATCCCACCTCCCCCCCCCCGGGACTTAACCCCCCCTCGAGCACCCCCAAACACCCCTGAGCATCCCCCCCCCCGGGACATGAGCACCCCCAAAACACCCCTGAGCATCCCACCCCCAGCCCCCCCTCTCCCCCGGGGCATAGGGACCCCCGAACACCCCTGAGCATCCCACACCCCCACCCCCCCCGCCGGGACATGAGCACCCCCCGAGCACCCCCCAAACACCCCTGAGCATTCTCCCCCTCCCCGGGGACATGAGCACCCCCAAAACACCCCTGAGCATCCCCTCCCCGGGGCATGGGGATCCCCAAACCCCCCCTCCCCCCCGTGTTTCCCCGGGGGGGGGGGTCTGACCTGGGGGTTTCGGTGCCAGGCGGGGGGGATCCGCGGTCTCCTCCGCTCCTCCACGGCGAAGCGGCGGAGCTCAGCCCCGCTCGGGGCAGCCCCCAGCTCCGCCTCGTAGGCCAGGAGGAATGGGGGGACGGGGGCGTCTGTGGGGGGGACACGGAAGGGGGGGAACCATGGGGGAGGTGGGATGGGGGGGAAGAGGGGGGGGGGGTCTTGGGCAGCCATTCGGGATGTGGGATGGGGGGGGCAGGGAGGGAAGGGGGGGGGGTCTTGGGCAGCCGTGGGGGAGGTGGGATGGGAGTCCCTGGGAAGCAGTGGGATGGTCCCAGGGAAACAGTGAGGGTCCCAAGGGCAAGGTGGGGGTGTCCGAGGGGTTGGTGGGGGTCCCAAAGGAAGGGTGGGGGGGCCGAGGGGTGTGGGGGGGTCCCAAAGGAGGGGTGGGGGGTCCCAAAGGAGGGGTGGGTGGGGCTCTGCAGGGGAGCAGTGGGATGGTCCCAGGGGAAGAATGGGGATCCCAGCAGAGGGGTGGTGGTCCCAGGGGGCGGGCCCGGGGGTCCTAGGGGAGGGGTGGGGGGTCCGAGGCTTGGGTGGGGGTCCCCAGGGGGGGGTTCCCCGGGGCTGACCGGGGCTGAGGGCCTGGCAGCGGCTCAGGATCTCCCAGAGCAGCAGTGCCAGGGCGTAGACATCGGCCTGGAGCAGCGCCCGCCCCCAGCCCCGCAGGTCCAGGCTCTCGTCCAGGATCTCGGGCGCCTGATAGCGCTGGGTGCCCGCCTGCGACAGACGCGACAGGGACAGCGACAGGGACGGTGACACGGGACACGGCATCCAGCCACACGCCCCCTCCCTACCCCACTCCATCCTGCCCCCAACCCCCTCTGTCTGTTCCCATCCTGTCACCAGCTCTGTCCCCATCATTGTCCCCACCCTGTCCGGGTCCCCGTTCCACACTTTTCCCCTGTGCCCATCCCATCCCCACCTTCGGCCCCAAATCTGCCCCTGGCCCCATCCCACCCTGTCCTCATCCCATCCCCATCCTGTCCCCATGTTTTCTCCCATCCCTGTCCCCACCTTTGCCCCCATCCCATCCCATCCCACCCTGCCCTCATCCCTGTCCCCACTCCTGTCCCCATCCCATCCCCATCCTGTCCCCATGTTTTCTCCCATCCCTGTCCCCACCTTTGCCCCCATCCCATCCCATCCCATCCCATCCCATCCCATCCCATCCCATCCCATCCCATCCCATCCCATCCCATCCCATCCCATCCCATCCCCACCCTTGTCCCCATCCCTGTCCCCATCTGTCCCCCCCTGTCCCCTGTCCCTCCCCATGTCCCCTGCTGTCCCCACACCATGCGGATGTGCAGCCCGTGCCCGCTGTCCCCCTGGCCGCGCGGTGGCAGTGCCAGCGCCAGCCCGAAGTCCCCGATGGCGCAGGTCCCATCCTCCCGAACCAACACGTTCTGGCTGCTCAGGTCTCGGTGGACCACACTGGGCTTGTACAGACCTGTGGAGGGACATACAGAGGGGGGGGGGGATGGAGGTGAAAAGGGGGGTGCGGGGTGTGGGACATCCCTGCAGAGATCGGGCCAGCTCAGTGCAGGAGTGGCCGTGCTCACCGTCACGCCAGAGCTCCTGGTGCAGGAAGGCCAAGCCTCGGGCAAGGGACAGGGCCAGGCGCACGCTGTCCCCCCACGTCCCCACATGCCGGCCCAGGAAGTGTCGCAGGGAGCCCTAGGGACACGGGTGGGGACACGAGTGGGGACAGCGGGCACGTGAAAGGGGCACAAGTGGGGACGTGGGATACGGCTGGGGACACAAGGAATGCTTGGGGATGCGTCTGGGGACACGTGTGGGGATGTGGGAAATGACCGGGGACACGCGTGGGGGATGTGTCTGGGAATACGTGTGGGGATGTGGGAAATGACCGGGGACACGCGTGGGGGATGTGTCTGGGAACAGAGGACGTGTGCAGTGACACGGGCAACACCTGGGGACACGGGATATGGTTGGGGATATGGCTGGGGACACAGGATATTCCTGGGGACAGGGGGAACACCTGGGGACACGTGTGGGGACATGCGTGGGGACAGGGGGAATGCCCAGGGACATGTGTGGGGACATGCCTGGGGACACGTGTGGGGACAGGGGGAATGCCCAGGGACACGTGTGGGGACATAGGACATGCCTGGGGACCCCCTCCCCGGGGTATTCCCCCCCACTCACAGCAGGGTAGAGCTGCAGGACTAGGAGCCCCCCCTGGGCACAGGGTGCTGTCCCCCGTGTCCCCAGCAGTCGGGTGACGTTGTCGTGGTCCATGAGGGGCAGCGTGTGCACTGCCCGCTCCGCAGCGAAGCGCCCGGCGCCCCCAGCCCCAAACACTTTGATGGCCACCGGGCGCTGCTGGAGGGTCCCCTGCCAGACCACCGAGAACCTCCCTGCCTGCAGCACCTGCACACACCCGTGACCACCCGTGGGTATAGACCCCAGGGACCTCTCCCCCCTCTGGGGCCACCACAGACACAGACCCCAAGGACCCCTGGCATCCAAGGACTGGACCCCCGGGATCCCCAGAAAACCCTGGCACCCACACAGACCATGGCACCCCCCAGGGACATGGAGCCCAGGGACCCCCTGGGACCCCCAAACCTCCTGGAGACCCACTGATGCGAGGGGATCCCGAGGGACACCCAGAGACCCCCATGGATGCGGACCCCAGGGCCCCCCAGTGATAGGGAACCCGAGGACACCCAGCGACCCCCACAGCCCCCCCAGGACCTGCATGGACACGGACCCCAAGGACCCCTGCGGACCCCTGCGGACCCCTAGCACCCATGGACACGGACCCCAGGGCCACCCAGAGACCCCCGTGGACAGGTTCCCCATGGAAGGGACCCCCAGACAGTGAAACCCCCCCCTGGGACCTCCAGGGAGAGGGACACCCAGGACAGGGACCCCAGCCCCAGCACCCATCGGTGCCCCCTCCCCATGGGTGCCCCTCACCTGCAGGAAGCGCAGGGCGGGCAGGTCCGGGCTGGGGGGCTCCGAGGGGGCCCTGGTCCCTTGACACTCCCGGGGGGGCTGCCCCGGGGGGGTCCTGACTCGTCGCAGCCCTGGTCCGGGCACAGGAGGGACACTGGGACACCCCTCCCTCCCGCCAAACGGGGGACACCCCTCAACCAGGGAAATGAGACCTGGGGAACCCCCAGAATCTGCTCCCCCTCCCCCGAGGATGTGGCACCCAGGAGTCCCCCCACTTGGGGACACTGGGGGGATATCTCCCCCATCAGGGACTCTGGGGACCCGCCTGCCCCAGGGGGGTGACACCTGGGGACACCTCCTCCCCACCAGGGTGGTGGCATTTGGGGACACCTGTACCCAGGAACACTCGGGGACACAGGGGGAGGGGTGGCCTGTCTTTGGGGGTCCCCATGTCCCTTGTCCTTACCAAGGGCAGCCAGGCAGGCGAGGAGGAGGAGAAGGAGGGGCCCAGCCCCCCACAGCCACAGGGGCCCCATGCCCCCCTCACGGCCAGACACTGGGGACAGAGGGACAGAGGCTGCAGTGACACCAACACCTCCCCCCCACAACACCTGGGGGGACTCAGGAGTCTGGGAAGGGGTGGCCCCTTTTTTTTTGGGGGGGGTGGGGGATTCCCATGGGCCCCTCAGCCCAAATTGGGTGCCCTATGTGTGCCAGGACCCCCCATGGGGCCCCCAGCCCCATATGAGTCCCCTATGGTTCTCAGAACCCCCCCATGGGATCTCCAGCCCCTAGGGGACTGGCCCCTTTTTTTTTGGGGGGGTGGGGGATTCCCATGGGCTCCTCAGCCCAAATTGGGTGCCCTATGTGTGCCAGGACCCCCCATGGGACCCCCAGCCCCATATGAGTCCCCTATGGTTCTCAGAACCCCCCCCATGGGATCTCCAGCCCCTAGGGGACTGCCAGCCCCACATGGGTGCCCTATGGATCCCACCCCAACCCCCCCCCCCCCGCCATGGGTCTGTGGTCCCCAATGGGTGTCCCATGCCCCTATGGGTCCCTTGAAGGTCTCGGTGTCCCCAGGACCCCTCTCCATGGGTCCCTCTGCCACCCCTTTTAGTTTCCCAGTGGATCCCATCCAGTTCCCCCCTCCCCCCCCCAAATTCCCAGTGCTTTCCAGTACCCGGGCCATGGTGGGGCCCCCCCAGTCCCGGGGCTGTCACTGTTGCGTTGTGGTTGCAGAGGTGTCCGTGACAGAGACAAACCAGGACGGAGACCCCGGGGGGGCCTGCGGGGCTGGGGGTGCAGGTGGCCGAGGGACAGGCAGCCCCCCCGCCCCCCCAGCAGCCTGGGGACATCACAACTGTCACCAGGACACCCCGACACCCCCTCCACCCTTGGGACCCCTTGCCCACGACCGCCCCCCCCCCCCGACCTCGGGACTCCCTTCTCTGAGACCACCCCTTACAACCTCCCTCCCCCCTTTGAAGCCCCTTACCCACGACCCCCCCCCTTGCCCTGGGACCAGCCCCCCACCCCAAATCTGCCCCTTTTTGGCCCCCCCACCCCAAATCTGCCCCTTTTTGCCCCCCCACCCTAAATCTGCCCCCTTTTGCCCCCCCACCTCAAATCTGCCCCTTTTTGCCCCCCCCATCCTGCCCCTTTTGCCCCCCCACCCCAAATCTGCCCCTTTTGCCCCCCCCACCCCAAATCTGCCCCTTTTTGGCCCCCCCACCCCAAATCTGCCCCTTTTGCCCCCCCACCTCAAATCTG
>CM041113.1:1898029-1931658 GCA_023079485.1 Archilochus colubris
TTGTGTTGGGTTGGGAGAGTTGGGTTGGGTTGGGTTGGGTTGGGTTGGGTTGGGATGGGTTGGGATGGAGGAGTTGGAATGGGGCGAGTGGAATGGGATGGGGAAGTGGGATGGGATGGGGGAGTTGGAACTGGGGGAGTGGGATTGGGATGGGGGAGTTAGGTTGGGTTGGGTTGGGTTGGGTTGGGTTGGGTTGAGTTGGGTTGGGTTGGGATGGGTTGGGAGAGTTGGGCTGGATTGGGATTGGGGTGTTGGGTTGGGATGGGGGAGTTGGGTTGGGGGAAGTTGGGATGGGATTGGGGAGTTGGATGGATTGGGTTGGGTTGGGTTGGGATGGGTTGGGATGGGGGAGTTGGGTTGGGTTGGGATGAGTGGGATGGGATGGGGGTGTTGGGATGGGTTGGGTTGAGTTGGGTTGGGATGGGATGGGATGGGTTGAGTGGGGTGGGGTTGGGTTGGGGTGGGGGATTTGGGTTGGGGTGGAGGAATTGGGGTTGAGATGGGGGCAGTGGAATGGGATGGGGGGGAATGGGACAGGATGGGGAGAGTGGGGTTGGGATGGGGGAGTTGGAATTGGGGGAATTGGGTTGGGTTGGGATGGGGGAGTTGGGATTGGGGGAGTGGGATCATTTGCTGCCCCATTCCAAGCAATCTGAGGAAGCACCCAACCCCCCCCCCCAAAAGGGACCCTCAGCACCCCCAGCTCCTCACCTCCAGCTTTTCCCCCCCCTCCATCTCCTCCAGGGCCTCATCCCAAATCCATCCCCAACATTCCTGGAGCTTCAAACCCATTCCCCCCCCCATCCCATCCCATCCCCCCCATCCCATCCCATCCCTCCAGACCTTGTTCCCAAGTCCTTTCCCAGCTTTCCCAGAGCCCCTGCAGGATCTGGAAGTTTCTCTGAGCTCTCCTGGAGCCTTTTCCAAGCTGCCCAATCCCAACTCCCTCATCCTGGATCATTTTCTCCCCCATTCCAAGCAATCCAAGGAAGCCCCCAGCCCCATTCCCCCCCATCCCATCCCATCCCATCCCATCCCATCCCATCCCATCCCATCCCACCCTCCAGACCTTTTCCCAAGTCCCTCCCAGTTTCCTGCAGGCTCTGGAAGTTTCTCCAAGCTGCTCAATCCCAACTCCCTCATCCTGGATCATTTGCTGCCCCATTCCAAGCAATCCAAGGAAGCCCCCAGCCCCCATCCCATCCCATCCCATCCCATCCCATCCCATCCCATCCCATCCCATCCATCCCATCCCATCCATCCCATCCCATCCCATCCATCCCATCCCATCCCATCCATCCCATCCCATCCCATCCCATCCCATCCATCCCATCCCATCCCATCCCATCCCATCCCATCCCATCCCATCCCATCCCATCCCATCCCATCCCATCCCATCCATCCCCCATCCCATCCCATCCTCATCCCATCCCATGTCCAATCTCATCCCATCCCATCCCATCTCATCCCATCCCATCCCATCCCATCCCATCCCATCCCATCCATCCCATCCCATCCCATCCCATCCCATCCCATCCCATCCCATCCATCCCATCCCATCCCATCCCATCCCATCCCATCCCATCCTTCCAGACCTTTTCCCAAGTCCCTCCCCAGTTTCCTGCAGGCTCTGGAAGTTTCTCCAAGCTGCCCAATCCCAACTCCCTCATCCTGGATCATTTTCTGCCCCATTCCAAGCAATCCCAAGAATCACCCAATCCCCCCCCTCCCCCCAAAAGGGACCCCCAGCACCCCCAGTTCCTCACTTCCACCTTTCCCATCCCCATTCCTTGCAGAACGGGGTCTGCAGGAACACCTCTGCTTCCCACTCCTCCCTTTTCCCCAACAACAACCAAACCCTGGAAGTTGACATCTACACAGGGGTGAGTGACACGGGGACACGGGGACATGGGGGGGGGGTTGTCCCCAAGCACCCCCCCTGCCCTCCCCTGCGACCGGGATCCCAAAAAACCTGGGATCCCAAAACTGGGATCCCCCCAAAACCACCCCCAAACCCTGGGATTGTGGGGCTGGGGCTGGGGGGGAAAGAGCTGGAAGGTTGTGGGGTCCTTGGGGGATCTTCTCAAGACCCCACCCCAAAAAAAAAGGGGGGGGACACAGCAGGAGAGTCCTGAGTGGTGCTCAGTGCCCCAGGACAAGGATTCCGGGATGGAGAAAAACCTGGAAGTCCGGGAGTCCCAACCCTTCCCCATCCCTGCCCAGGACCCCCCCAGGCAGGGCTTGGGGACCCCCCCAGGGATTGTGGGGACCCCACCCCAGGCCTTGAGAACCCCAAAGGGGAGAAATTGTCCCCAAACTCCAACCCAACCCCCCCTGGCACCACTTGAGGTTCCTCCTGTTCCCAGCCCTTGATCCTTGGGGAATTTTTTCCCCTCTCCTCCAGTTTTTTCTCCTTTTTTTCATTTTGGTGCCCGGGATCCATCGGATCCCAAAGGGAAACTCTGAGAGCTCCTGCAGTGGGATGGGTGCTGGGATGGGTGCTGGGATGGGTGCTGGGATTGGCTGCTGGGGAGGGATTCAGGGATGGGTGAAGGGATTGGGTGCTGGGATGGATGCAGGGGAGGGATTCAGGAATTGGGTGCAGGGATGGGAGCTGGGATGGGATTCAGGGATGGATACAGGAATGGGTGAAGGGGTGGGATTCAGGGATTGGGTGCTGGGATGGGTGCAGGGGTGGGATTGAGGGATTGGGTACAGGGATGGGATCCAGGGATGGGATTCAGGGATTGGGTGCTGGGATTGGATGCAGGGGTGGATACAGGGATTGGATTCAGGGATTGGGTGCTGGGATGGGTGAAGGGGTGGGTGCTGGGATGGAATCAGGGTTTAATGCAGGAATGGGTGCAGGGATGGGTGAAAGGGTGGATGAAGGGATGGGATTCAGGGATTGGGTGCTGGGATGGATGAAGGGATGGATACAGGGATGGGTGCTGGGATTCCTGGATGGAGAAAAACCTGGAAGTCTGGGATGGAATCAGGGATGGGATTCAGGAATTGGGTGCAGGGGAGGGATTCAGGGATGGGTGCTGGGATGGGAGCTGGGATGGGATTCAGGGATGGATACAGGGATGGGAGAAGGGATGGGATTCAGGGATTGGGTGCTGGGATGGATGAAGGAATGGATACAGGGATGGATGGAGGGATGGGTGCAGTTATGGGTGCAGGGGTGGGTGCATGGGTGCAGGGATTGGGTGCAGGGATGGGTGCTGGGAGGCAATCAAGGATGGATACAGGGATGGGTGAAGGGGTGGGATTCAGGGATTGGGTGCTGGGATGAGTGAAGGGGTGGGTGCTGGGATGGAATCAGGGATTAATGCAGGAATGGGTGCAGGGATGAGATTCAGGGATTGGGTGCTGGGATGGGTGCAGTTATGGGTGCAGGGATGGGTGCTGGGATGGGATTCAGGGATTGGATGCAGGGATGGATACAGGGATGGATGCAGGGATGGATACAGGGATGGATGGAGGGATGGATACAGGGATGGGTACAGGAATGGGTGCTGGGATGGGTGCAGGGATGGGAGAAGGAATGGATACAGGGGTGGGTGCAGTTATGGGTGCAGGGGTGGGTGCAGGGATGGATGAAGGGGTGGGATTGAGGGATTGGGTGCAGGGATGGGTGAAGGAATGGATACAGGGGTGGATACAGGGATGGGTGCAGGGTGGGTGCAGGGTGGGTGCAGGGGTGGATACA
Organism: Archilochus colubris; assembly: GCA_023079485.1. NCBI lineage: Eukaryota > Metazoa > Chordata > Aves > Apodiformes > Trochilidae > Archilochus > Archilochus colubris. The sequence continues at coordinate 1,901,745 of CM041113.1, forward strand.
GGGATGGGATTCAGGAAGGGTGCAGGGATTGATGAAGGGATTGGATTCAGGGATGGGTGTAGGGCTGGGTAAGGGATGGGTACAGGGATGGGATTGAGGGATTGGGTGCAGGGATGGGTGAAGGAATGGATACAGGGGTGGGTGCAGGGTGGGTGCAGGGGTGGATAGAGGGATGGATACAGGGTGGGTGCAGGGTGGGTGCAGGGTGGGTGCAGGGATGGATGAAGTGCTGGGTGCAGGGATGGATACAGGGATGGGTGCAGGGTGGGTGCAGGGTGGGTGCAGGGATGGGTGCAGGGATGGATGAAGTGCTGGATGCTGGGATGGGTGCAGGGTTGGATGCAGGGATGGATACAGGGATGGATACAGGGATGGGTGCTGGGATGGGTGCAGGGTGGGTGCAGTGACCAGGCCCCATCCCCTGCAGGGTGTGGTTCTGGGCTGTTACTTTGGCCCTGCTGCTCTCTACATTTGGGCCATTGGGATCTTGGCTGCCGGGCAGAGCTCAACCATGACCGGGACCTACTCGGGGCAGTTTGTGATGGAGGTAACGGGGGGGTCAGGGGCTCTCTGCCCCCTCTCCTGCTGCTCTGGGGCTTTGTGTGTTCCCCCTTTTCTCCTCTGGGGTGGGGGAGGGTCTGGAGGGAATGGGATGGGATCCAGAGGGAGCTGGAGAGGTTGGGAAGGGGGGGATGGAGCAAGCTCAGGGAGTTGGGCAGGACCTGGGCAGGGAGAAAGATGGGGGGGGAGCAGCCCCCCAGGAGAAGGATTTGGGGGTGGTGGGGGGGGAGAAGCTGAAGGTGACCCCATCAATCCCAACCCTGTGCTGGGGGAGGAGAGGGAAGAGGGAAGAGAGAGAAGAGAAGAAGGAGAAGGAGAAGTGGGAGGAGGAGGAGGAGGAGGAGGAAAAGGAGAAGGGGAAGGGAGAAGGATAAGGAAAAGGAGAAGGAGGAGAAGGGGAAGGGGAAGGAAAAAAAGGGAGAAGGAGGAAGAGGAGAAGGAGGAGAACGAGGGGGAGAAGAGGGGGAGAAGGAGAAGAAGGAGAAGGAGAAGGAGAAGGAGAAGGAGAAGGAGAAGGAGGAGGAGGAGGAGGAGGAGAAGGAGGAGGAGGAGGAGGAGGAGGAGGAGGAGGAGGAGGAGGAGGAGGAGGAGGAGGAGAAGGAGAAGGAGAAAAGGAGAAGGAGAAGGAGAAGGAGAAGAAGGAGAAGGAGAAGGAGAAGGAGAAGGAGAAGGAGAAGGAGAAGGAGAAGGAGAAGGAGAAGGAGAAGGAGAAGGAGAAGGAGAAGGAGAAAGGGAAGGAGAAGGAGAAGGAGAAAAGGAGAAGGAGAAGGAGAAGGAGAAGGAGAAGGAGAAGGAGAAGGAGAAGGAGAAGGAGAAGGAGAAGGAGAAGGAGAAGGAGAAGGAGAAAAAGGAGGAGGAGAAGGAGAAGGAGAAAGAGGAGGAGAAGGAGGAGGAGAAGGAGGAGGAGAAGGAGGAGAAGGAGAAGGAGAAGGAGAAAGAAGGAGAAGGAGAAGGAGAAGGAGAAGGAGAAGGAGAAGGAGAAGGAGAAGGAGAAGGAGAAGGAGAAGGAGAAGGAGAAGGAGAAGGAGAAGGAGAAGGAGAAGGAGAAGGAGAAGGAGAAGGAGGAGAAGAGAAGACCTCAGAGCACCTTCCAGTGCCTGCAGGGGCTCCATGAAAGCTGGGAAAGGGACTTTGGACAGGATCTGGAGGGATGGGCTGAGGGGGAAAGGTTTGGAGCTGAAGAAGGGGAAATGGAGATATCAGGGAAGAAATTCTTTGGGGTGATGGGGTTGAGCCCCGGGGTGTCCCCAGAAGCTGTGGCTGCCCCATCCCTGGAGGTGCTGAAGGTTGGGATGGGGTTTGGAGCCCCCTGGGCTGGGGGGAGGGGTCCCTGGCCATGGTTTGGGTTGGAACTGGGTGATCTTTCCATCCTGGAATGGCTTGGGTTGGAAGGAACCTTAAATCCCATATTAATGGTCCATGAGATGATCTTTAGGGTGGATTCCCCATTTCTGGAGGTGTTCCAGGCCAGCTTGGGATGGGCTTTGAGCTGGTGGGAGGTTTCCCCATCCAGGGGGGGTGGCCCTGGGTGATCTTTGAGCCCCCCATCCCCTGGCTCATCGGTGCCTCCCTTGGCTGGATCTCTTGGGGGATCTCAAACCCTGGAGCTCCTCTCTTTCCCTGCAACACTTTTGTATTTTTCCTTCCTTTTTTTTTTTTTTTTTCTCCCGGGGTCCCTCTGGTTTTGGGGCTTTTTAATTTTATTTTTTTTCTTCCCCCCCCCCCCATCTCAGGGTTTCCTCAACCTCCGCTGGTCCCGTTTTGCCCGGGTGCTCCTCACCCGCTCCATCGCCATCACCCCCACCCTCCTCGTTGCCATTTTCCAGGACGTGGAGCACCTGACAGGGATGAACAACTTCCTCAACATCCTCATGAGCCTGCAGGTCAGGAGCAACCCCTGGATTGGGGGGAAAAACCCCCAAACCCCCCCCCCCCTTCAAACCCTCTGCCACCTCCCCGGGGAGCAAGGGACAGCAAAGGGCCCCACGTGGGGCCACCTCGGTTGAGGGGGGGTTTGGGGCCAAGGGGGGATCTTCCCAATGCTCCTAAATCCTTCAAGGGGGGGTCAGGGGTGACCCAAGCTCTGCCCCCCATCCCTGGGGGGTGTTTGGAGCCCCCTGGGTTGGGGGGAGATGTCCCCAGGGTAGGGGGGTGGCACTGGGGGGGCTTTGGGGGGATCTGCTGAGGGGGGGTCACCAAGGGAAGGTCCCTCTCGGCCTGAGGGGGAATTTGGTGGCTCTGGGGGTGACCAGAGAGGTGGTGGGGACATCTTTGGGGACATCTGTGACATGGGGATGGGGACACAGGGATGGGGGACACAGGGCAGGGCTTTTGGGGACATGGGGATGATGGACCCCAAGCCAGGAGTCTCTGGGGACATCTGTGACATGGGGATGGGGACATGGGGTGGGGGTTTTGGGGATATGGGGATGATGGACCCCAAGCCCCCTGGAGGTGGAGGCTCTGGGGACATCCCCAAGCCACCTGGAGACCCCATCCTGTGCCCCCTGGTGATCTCCAGAGGTCCCTTCCCAGCCCTCTCCTCATCTCTGGGGACATCGGGGACACAGGGATGGGGACACGGGGACATGGGGATGAGGACACAAGGATGGGGACACAGGGCAGGGCTTTTGGGGACATGGGGATGATGGACCCCAAGCCAGGAGTCTCTGGGGACATCCCCAACCCACCTGGAGACCCCATCCTGTGCCACTGGGACATCTCTCCCAGTCTGGAGAAGAAAAGACCAAGGGGGGGGGAATCTTCTGAGTGCTCCTAAAAGGGGGGGTCAGGGGAAGGGGACAGACACCCAGGGGTGCCCAGGACAAGGGGTGACCACGGGAAGGTCCCTCTCAGCCTGAGGAGGAATTTGGTGGCTTTGGGGGTGCCCAGAGAGGTGGTGGGGACATCTCTGGGGACATCCCAAGCCCAGCTGGACCCCATCCTGTGCCCCCTGATGATCTCCAGAGGTCCCTTCCCAGCCCTCTCCTCATCCCTGGGGACATCGGGGACACAGGGATGGTGAACCCCAACCCCCTTGGAGCTGGGAGTCTTTGGGGACATCCCCAAGCCAGACAAGGACACAAGGATGGGGACACAAGGATGGGGACACAGGGCAGGGATTTTGGGGACACAGGGATGGTGAACCCCAACCCCCTTGGAGCTGGGGGACCCTGGGGACATCCCCAAGCCACACAAGGACACAGGGATGGGGACACTGGGTTGGGGACATGGGGATGGTGAACCCCAACCCCCTTGGAGCTGGGGGACCCTGGGGACATCCCCAGCCCACACAAGGACACAGGGATGGGGACACAGGGATGGGGATTTTGGGGACACAGGGATGGTGAACCCCAACCCCCCTGGAGCTGGGAGTCTCTGGGGATGTCCCCAAGCCAGACAAGGACACAGGGATGGGGACACAGGGCAGTGATTTTGGGGACACAGGGATGATGAACCCCAACTCCCCTGGACTTGGGAGTCCCTGGGGACATCCCCAACCCACACAAGGACACAGGGATGGGGTCACAGGGATGGGGACACAGGGATGAGGACACAGAGACACAAGGACACAAGGATGGGGACACAAGGATGGGGATTTTGGGGACATGGGGATGGTGAACCCCAACCCCCTTGGAGCTGGGAGTCTTTGGGGACATCCCCAAGTCAGACAAGGACACAGAGATGGGGACACCAGGATGGGGATTTTGGGGACATGGGGATGGTGAACCCCAACCCCCTTGGAGCTGGGGGACCCTGGGGACATCCCCAGCCCACACAAGGACACAGGGGTGGGGACACAGGGATGGGGATTTTGGGGACACAGGGATGGCGAACCCGAACCCCCTTGGAGCTGGGGGACCCTGGGGACATCCCCAGCCCACACAAGGACACAGGGATGGGGACACAGGGCAGGGATTTTGGGGACACAGGGATGAGGACACAGAGACACAAGGACACCGGGATGGGGACACAGGGATGGGGATTTTGGGGACACAGGGATGGTGAACCCCAACCCCCCTGGAGGTGCAGTCCCTGGGGACATCCCCAAGCCACCTGGGGACCCCATCCTGTGCCCCCTGCCCTGGGGACCCCTCCAGAGCTCCCTTCCCAGCCCCGATGTTCCAGGGATCTCTGAGCAGACGGAATCTCCTCGTTTCCTGACCTGGGAAGGTCCCCTCAGCTCCTTTCCCACCAGCTCAGGGTTTGGGATTTGCTCTGAGCTCCCCCAGAACCTTTCCCACTCCTGATCCCTCCCCATTCCCATCTCTCCTGCAGCTTCCCTTCGCTCTCATCCCTGTCCTCACCTTCACCAGTCTGCCCAGTGTCATGAACGACTTCGCCAATGGATTGTGAGTCCCCAGAGGGTCCCCTGGGACAGGACACGGGCCCTGACCCCCCCCTGGCCCCCTCCTTCCTCCCCCCCTGATGGCCTCCAGCACCTCCCCCAGACCCTCACCCCATGGATCCAACCACTCCAGACCCCTCATCCCATGGATCCAACCTGTCCAAACCTTCTGCAGACCCTCACCCCATGGATCCAACCCATCCATGTCCCTCATCCCATGGCTCCATCCTCTCCAGACCCTTATCCCATGTCTACAACCCGTCCAGATCCCTCACCCCATGGATCAAACCACTCCAGACCCCTCACCCCATGGATCCAACCCATCCAGATTCCTCATCCCATGGATCCAATCAGTCCAAGCCTTCTGCAGACCCTTTATTCTATGGATTCATCCTGTCCAGACCCCTCATCCCATGTCTACAACCCATCCAGATCCCTCACCCCATGGATCCATCCTCTCCAGACCCCTCATCCCATGGATCCAACCTGTCCAAACCTTCTGCAGACCCTTATCCCATGGATCCAACCCTTCCATGTCCCTCACCCCATGGCTCCATCATCTCCAGACCCTTATCCCATGGATCCAACCCATCCAGATCCCTCACCCAATGGATCCAACCCATCCATGTCCCTCACCCCATGGATCCAACCCATCCAGACCCCTCATTCCATGGATCCATCCAGTCGAAACCTTTTGCAGACCTTTATCCCATGGATCCAGCCCTTCCATGTCCCTCACCAAATGGACCCAACCCATCCAGACCCTTATCCCATGTCTACAACCCGTCCAGACCCCTCACCCCATGTCTCCAACCCATCCAGATCCCTCACCCCATGGATCCATCCAGTCCAAACCTTCTGCAGACCCTTATCCCATGGATCCAACCCTTCCATGTCCCTCACCAAATGGATCCAACCCATCCAGACCCCTCATCCCATGGCTCCAACCCGTCCAGACCCCTCACCCCATGGATCCATCCTCTCCAGACCCTTCATCCCATAGATCCCATCTGTCCAGAGCCCTCTGCAGACCCTTATCCCCTGGATCCAAGCCATCCAGACCTTCATCCCATGGATTCGACCTGTCCAAAACTTCTGCAGACCCCTCACCCCGTGTCTCCAGCCCATCCAGATCCCTCATCCCATGGATCCAGCCTCTCCAGACCCCTCACCCCATGGCTCCAACCCATCCAGACCCCTCATCCCATGGCTCCAACCCGTTCAGACCCCTCACCCCATGGATCCAACCACTCCAGACCCCTCACCCCATGGATCCAACCTGTCCAAACCTTCTGCAGACCCTCACCCCATAGAATCAACCCATCCATGTCTCTCATCCCATGGATCCAACCTCTCCAGACCCTTATCCCATGTCTACAACCCGTCCAGATCCCTCATCCCATGTCTACAACCCATCCAGATCCCTCACCCCATGGATCCATCCTCTCCAGACCCCTCATCCCATGGATCCATCCAGTCCAAACCTTCTGCAGACCCTTATCCCATGGATCCAACCCTTCCATGTCCCTCACCAAATGGATCCAACCCATCCAGACCCCTCACCCCATGGATCCAACCTGTCCAAACCTTCTGCAGACTCTCACCCCATAGAATCAGCCCATCCATGTCCCTCACCCCATGGCTCCATCATCTCCAGACCCTTATCCCATGTCTACAACCCGTCCAGATCCCTCACCCCATGGATCCAACCCATCCAGATTCCTCATCCCATGCATCCAATCAGTCCAAGCCTTCTGCAGACCCTCACCCTATGGATCCATCCTCTCCAGACCCCTCATCCCATGGATCCAACCTGTCCAGACCTTCTGCAGACCCTCACCCCATAGAATCAACCCATCCATGTCCCTCACCCCATGGCTCCATCCTCTCCAGACCCTTATCCCATGGATCCAACCCATCCAGACCCCTCATCCCATGGATCCATCCAGTCCAAGCCTTCTGCAGACCCTTATCCCATGGCTCCATCCTCTTCAGACCCCTCATCCCATGGATCCAACCCATCCAGACCCTCATCCCATGAATCCGATGGGTCCAGATCCTTCTGCAGACCCTCACCCCATGGATCCATCCTCTCCAGACCCCTCATCCCATGGATCCATCCAGTCCAAACCTTCTGCAGACCCTTATCCCATGGATCCAACCCTTCCATGTCCCTCACCAAATGGATCCAACCCATCCAGACCCCTCATCCCATGGCTCCAACCCGTTCAGACCCCTCACCCCATGGATCCAACCACTCCAGACCCCTCACCCCATGGATCCAACCTGTCCAAACCTTCTGCAGACCCTCACCCCATAGAATCAACCCATCCATGTCCCTCATCCCATGGCTCCATCCTCTCCAGACCCTTATCCCATGTCTACAACCCGTCCAGACCCCTCACCCCATGGATCCATCCTCTCCAGACCCTTCATCCCATAGATCCCATCTGTCCAGAGCCCTCTGCAGACCCTTATCCCCTGGATCCAAGCCATCCAGACCTTCATCCCATGGATTCGACCTGTCCAAAACTTCTGCAGACCCCTCACCCCGTGGCTCCAGCCCATCCAGATCCCTCATCCCATGGATCCATCCTCTCCAGACCCCTCACCCCATGGCTCCAACCCATCCAGACCCCTCATCCCATGGCTCCAACCCGTTCAGACCCCTCACCCCATGGATCCAACCACTCCAGACCCCTCACCCCATGGATTCAACCTGTCCAAACCTTCTGCAGACCCTCACCCCATAGAATCAACCCATCCATGTCCCTCATCCCATGGATCCAACCTCTCCAGACCCTTATCCAATGGATCCAACCCATCCATGTCCCTCATCCCATGGCTCCATCCTCTCCAGACCCTTCATCCCATAGATCCCATCTGTCCAGAGCCCTCTGCAGATCCTTATCCCCTGGATCCAAGCCATCCAGACCTTCATCCCATGGATTCAACCTGTCCAAAACTTCTGCAGACCCCTCACCCCGTGTCTCCAACCCATCCAGACCCCTCATCCCATGGATCCATCCTCTCCAGACCCCTCACCCCATGGCTCCAACCCATCCAGACCCCTCATCCCATGGCTCCAACCCATCCAGACCCCTCACCCCATGGATCCATCCTCTCCAGACCCCTCACCCCGTGTCTCCAGCCCATCCAGACCCCTCACCCCATGGCTCCATCCTCTCCAGACCCCTCACCCCATGGCTCCAACCCATCCAGATCCCTCACCCCATGGCTCCAGCCTCTCCAGACCCCTCACCCCGTGGATCCAACCCATCCAGATCCCTCACCCAATGGATCCAACCACTCCAGACCCCTCATCCCATGGCTCCAACCCATCCAGACCCCTCACCCCATGGCTCCATCCTCTCCAGACCCCTCACCCACCTTCTCCTGGCCTGCAGGTTCTGGAAGGTGGCGGGGGGAGCCTTGATCCTCCTGGTGTGCAGCATCAACATGTACTTTGTGGTCTCCTACGTCTTGTCCTTCAACCACCTGGCCCTGTACGTGGGCGCAGGAATCCTCAGTGTCCTCTACCTCGGCTTCGTGGCCTATTTGGTAAGGGGGGGGCTCCAGCTGGGAGCTTGGGGGGAGCAGGAGAAGGTAAGGAGGTGCTGGGACCTCCTCCTGGAACCTCCAGGAACGGTGGGGATGGATTTGGGATGAGGGTCTGGAGGGATGGGAGGAGATGGAGGGGGTCTCCCAGCACCCACTCCCAGCACCCAATCCCTTCACCCACTCCCAGCACCCAATCCCAGCACCCACTCCCAGCACCCATCCCTTCATCCATCCCTGTATCCACCCCTGTATCCATCCCTTCTCCCATCCCTGATTCCCTCCCAGCACCCAATCCCTGAATCCCATCCCAGCACCCACCCCTTCACCCATCCCAGCACCCAATCCCTGTATCCACCCCTGCATCCAATCCCAGCACCCAATCCCTGAATCCCATCCCTTCACCCATCCCTAGATCCCATCCCTGTACCCAATCCCTCAATCCCACCCCTGCACCCATCCCTACACCCATCCCTGAATCCCTCCCCAGCACCCAATCCCAGCACCCATCCCAGCACCCACTCCCAGCACCCACTCCCAGCACCCAATCCCAGCACCCATCCCAGCACCCACTCCCAGCACCCATCCCAGCACCCATCCCACTGCAGGAGCTCTCAGAGTTTCCCTTTGGGATCCGATGGATCCCGGGCACCAAAATGAAAAAAAGGAGAAAAAACTGGAGGAGAGGGGAAAAAATTCCCCAAGGATCAAGGGCTGGGAACAGGAGGAACCCCAAGTGGTGCCAGGGGGGGTTGGGTTGGAGTTTGGGGACAATTTCTCCCCTTTGGGGCTCTCAGGGCCTGGGGTGGGGTCCCCACAATCCCTGGGGGGGTCCCCAAGCCCTGCCTGGGGGGGTCCTGGGCAGGGATGGGGAAGGGTTGGGACTCCCGGACTTCCAGGTTTTTCTCCATCCCGGAATCCTTGTCCTGGGGCACTGAGCACCACTCAGGACTCTCCTGCTGTGTCCCCCCCTTTTTTTTGGGGTGGGGTCTTGAGAAGATCCCCCAAGGACCCCACAACCTTCCAGCTCTTTCCCCCCCAGCCCCAGCCCCACAATCCCAGGGTTTGGGGGTGGTTTTGGGGGGATCCCAGTTTTGGGATCCCAGGTTTTTTGGGATCCCGGTCGCAGGGGAGGGCAGGGGGGGTGCTTGGGGACAACCCCCCCCTCATGTCCCCGTGTCCCCGTGTCACTCACCCCTGTGTAGATGTCAACTTCCAGGGTTTGGTTGTTGTTGGGGAAAAGGGAGGAGTGGGAAGCAGAGGTGTTCCTGCAGACCCCGTTCTGCAAGGAATGGGGATGGGAAAGGTGGAAGTGAGGAACTGGGGGTGCTGGGGGTCCCTTTTGGGGGGAGGGGGGGGAGTTGGGTGATCCTTGGGATTGCTTGGAATGGGGCAGAAAATGATCCAGGATGAGGGAGTTGGGATTGGGCAGCTTGGAGAAACTTCCAGAGCCTGCAGGAAACTGGGGAGGGACTTGGGAAAAGGTCTGGAGGGTGGGATGGGATGGGATGGGATGGGATGGGATGGGATGGGATGGGATGGGATGGGATGGGATGGGATGGGATGGGATGAGATGGGATGGGATGGGATGGGATGGGATGGGATGGGATGGAGGGGAATGAGGGCTGGGGGCTTCCTTGGATTGCTTGGAATGATCCAGGATGAGGGAGTTGGGATTGGGCAGCTTGGAAAAGGCTCCAGGAGAGCTCAGAGAAACTTCCAGATCCTGCAGGGGCTCTGGGAAAGCTGGGAAGGGACTTGGGAACAAGGTCTGGAGGGATGGGATGGGGGGGGGGAATGGGTTTGAAGCTCTAGGAATGTTGGGGATGGATTTGGGATGAGGCCCTGGAGGAGATGGGAGGAGGGGGAACGGCTTGAAAGTGTCCGAGGGGAGACTGAGGATGGAGATGAGGGAGAAATTCTGGAATTTGAGGGAGGGGGGGGAGCCCCTGGGTGTCCCCAGAAGCTGTGGCTGCCCCATCCCTGGAGGTGCTGAAGGTTGGGATGGGGTTTGGAGCCCCCTGGGCTGAGGGGAGGGGTCCTCATGGAATGGTTTGGGATCATGGGATGGTTTAGAAGGAACCTTAAAGCCCATCTGAGGGGTCCAGGAGATGATTTTTGGGGTTGGGGCCTCATTTCTGGAGGTTGGGATGGGGTTTGGAGCCACTTGGAGTGGGGGGAGGTGTCCCTGCCCATGGTTTGGGATCAGGGAATGGTTTGGGGTTGGAAGGAGCCATCTGAGGGGTCCAGGAGATGATTTTTGGGGTGTTTGCCCCATTTCTGGAGGTTGGGATGGGGTTGGGAGCCACTTGGGATGCTGGGAGGTGTCCCTGCCCATGGTTTGGGATCAGGGAATGGTTTGGGGTTGGAAGGAGCCATCTGAGTGGCCCAGGAGATGAGTTTTGGGGGGGGTGGAGAGGTCAAGGAGTTGATTTTGGGGGTGTTTGCTCCATCCCTGGAGGTTCTGAAGGTTGGGATGGGGTTTGGAGCCCCATGGGATGGGGGAGGGGTCCCTGCCCATGGTTGGATCAGGGAATGGTTTGGGTTGGAAGGAACCATCTGAGGGGTTCAGGAGATGATTTTTTGGGGGGGTGGAGAGATCCAGGAGGTGATTTTTGGGGTGTTTGCCCCATCCCTGGAGGTTCTGAAGGTCAGGATGGGGTTTGGAGCCCCCTGGGATATGGGGAGGGGTCCTCATGGAATGGTTTGGGATCAGGGAATGGTTTGGAAGGAACCTTAAAGCCCATCTGAGGGGTCCAGGAGATGATTTTGGAGGTGGGTGCCCCATTTCTGGAGGAGCTGAGGTCAGGATGGGGTTTGGAGCCCCCTGGGGGGGTGGTTTGGGATCATGGCATGGGTTGGGTTGGAAGGAACCATCTGAGTGGTCCAGGAGATGAGTTTTGGGGAGGGGGGGGGGGTGGAGAGATCCAGGAGGTGATTTTTGGGGTGTTTGCCCCATTTCTGGAGATTCTGAGGTCAGGATGGGGTTTGGAGCCCCCTGGGATGGGGAGAGGGGTCCCCATGGAATGGTTTGGGATCAGGGAATGGTTTGGAAGGAACCTTAAAGCCCATCTGAGGGGTCCAGGAGGTGATTTTGGGGGTGTTTGCCCCATTTCTGGAGGAGCTGAGGTCAGGATGGGGTTTGGAGCCCCCTGGGGGGGTGGTTTGGGATCATGGCATGGTTTGGGTTGGAAGGAACCATCTGAGGGGTTCAGGAGATGATTTTTGGGGGGGTGGAGAGATCCAGGAGGTGATTTTTGGGGTGTTTGCCCCATCCCTGGAGGTTCTGAAGGTTGGGATGGGGTTTGGAGCCCCCTGGGATATGGGGAGGTGTCCCCATGGAATGGTTTGGGATCAGGGAATGGTTTGGGTTGGAAGGAACCATCTGAGTGGTCCAGGAGATGATTTTTGGGGTGTTTGCCCCATCCCTGGAGGTTCTGAAGGTCGGGATGGGGTTTGGAGCCCTCGGGGTGGCCCCATGGCAGGGGGGGGTGTCCCTGGGTGGCTTTTAGGGTCTCTCCCCCTCATCGTGCTGCTCCTGCCCCCCCTCTGACCCCCCCTGTCCCCTCGTGTCCCCCCAGAGCTGGCTCTGTCTCATCTCCCTGGGTCTCTCCTCCCTGAGCTGTGGCCACACGGTAAGAGTCACCCGGACCCTGCTGACCGAGGAGCCCCCAGCCCACCCCTCCAAGTAGCCACAACTCCACTCTTGGTGGCCACCGGGGAGCCCCCCCCCCCCCAAAGCCACGGCCTCGACTCGACACCCCGGACACCCCAAAACTGCCAAACCCTGCGGGGGGGGGACCTCAGGGGGGGCTTTGTCACCGCTGAGCACCCGGGTGACAGTGAGGAGGAGGAGGAGGGGGGGGGGAGGAAGGCACCGATCCCTCCCCCCCTCTGTGTCCCCCCCCCCAAACCCCGTGGGGTCCCCCCCGAATCCCCTGGGGGTGGTTGGGTGCTGGGGGGGGGGCAGAGAAGCAGCCGGGGGGGTCCTGAAAGTGCAAACACTGGAGCCAAAGTTCAGCTCTGGAAGGGAAAGTGAAGCTCCTGGGGACACGGGGGGACACGAGGGTGGCACGGGGGTGACATGATGGTGACATGATGGTGACATGATGGTGACATGATGGTGACACAGCTGTGACACTACAGTGCATAATGGTGACATTAAAGTGACGTGATGGTGACACTACAGTGACACGAAAGTGACGTGAGAGTGACACTACAGTGACACTACTGTGACATGATGGTGACATGACAGTGACATGATGGTGACACTACGGTGACAGCTGTGACACTACAGTGACATGATGGTGACACTAAATGACACAAAAGTGACATGAGAGTGACTTGATGGTGACATGACGGTGACACGATGGTGACACAGCTGTGACACTACAGTGCCATGATGGTGACATGATGGTGACATGATGGTGACACAGCTGTGACACTACAGTGCATAATGGTGACATTAAAGTGACATGAAAGTGACGTGATGGTGACACTACAGTGACACGAAAGTGACATGAATGACACTACAGTGACACTACAGTGGTGCAGCAGTGACAACACAGTGACACGACAGTGACACAATGGTGACATGAGAGTGACATGATGGTGACACTACGGTGACAGCTGTGACACTACAGTGACATGATGGTGACACTAAATGACACAAAAGTGACATGAGAGTGACTTGATGGTGACATGACGGTGACATGATGGTGACATGATGGTGACACAGCTGTGACACTACAGTGCCATGATGGTGACATGACAGTGACACTACAATAATGCCACAGTGACACTATGTGACAACAGTGACATGATGGTGACATGAGAGTGACATGATGGTGACACAGTTGTGACACTGCAGTGACATGATGGTGACACGACAGTGACAACAGTGGCACCACAGTGACATGATGGTGACATGAGTGTGACACTACAATAATGGCAGAGTGACACTACAGTGACAACAGTGACGTGATGGTGACATGAGAGTGACACAACAGTGACATGATGGTGACACAGCTGTGACACTGAAGTGACACTACAGTGGTGCAGCAGTGACAACACAGTGACACCAGTGACACGATGGTGACATGACAGTGACATGATGGTGACACTACAGTAATGCCACAGTGAGACAACAGTGACATGATGGTGACATGAGAGTGACACAACAGTGACAGGATGGTGACATGACTGTGGCACTAAAGTGACACTACAGTGGTACAGCAGTGACAACACAGTGACACCAGTGACATGATGGTGACATGAGAGTGACACTACAATAATGCCACAGTGACACCAGTGACATGATGGTGACACGACTGTGACACTACAGTAACAACAGTGACACTACTGTGACATGATGGTGACATGACAGTGCCATGATGGTGACATGATGGTGACACAGTTGTGACATGATGGTGACACAGTTGTGACATGACAGTGACATGATGGTGACACTACAGTGACACTACAGTGGTGCAGCAGTGACAACACAGTGACACAACAGTGATACAATGGTGACATGACAGTGACATGATGGTGACACAGCTGTGACACTGCAGTGACATGATGGTGACACTACGGTGACAACTGTGACACTACAGTGACATGATGGTGACATGAGAGTGACACAACAGTGACAGGATGGTGACACGACTGTGGCACTAAAGTGACACTACTGTGGTACAGCAATGACAACACAGTGACACCAGTGACATGATGGTGACATGAGAGTGACACTACAGTAACAACAGTGACACCAGTGACATGATGGTGACATCAGAATGACACTACAATAATGCCACAGTGACACCAGTGACACCAGTGACATGATGGTGACACGACTGTGACACTACAGTAACAACAGTGACACTACGATGACATGATGGTGACATGACAGTGCCATGATGGTGACACAGTTGTGACATGACAGTGACATGATGGTGACATGATGGTGACACTACAGTGGTGCAGCAGTGACAACACAGTGACACTACTGTGACATGATGGTGACACGACTGTGACACTAAAGTGGCACTACAGAGGTGCAGCTGTGACACAGTGACACGATGGTGACAGCTGTGACACTGCAGTGCCATGATAGTGACACTGTGGTGACATAATGGTGACACTCCAGTGACACGATGGTGACACTCCAGTGACATGATGGTGACACGGCTGTGACACCACAGTGACACAATGGTGACACTCAGTGACACGAGCGGGACACCAAGGTGACACTGAGGTGACACCACCCCCCGTGTCCACCTCCAGGGCCGGGTTTGGGTGATTTTCCCTCCATTTCCTCACTCCAGGGGGGGGAGGACACAGATCCCATAAATCCCGGATTTTTACCTCAAAATTCCTTGGATTATGGTCAAAAAAATCCCAGATTTTTACCTCAGAATTCTCTAAAAAATTCCCTGATTTCTGCCTCAAAATTCCTTGAGAAAATCCCAGATTTAGGCCTCAGAATTCCTTGGGTTTGGCTCAAAAAAATCCTGGATTTTTACCTCAGAATTCCCTGAGAAAATCCGGGATTTAGGCCTCAAAATTCCTTGGGTAATGGCTAAAAAAATTCCCTGAATTCCCTGAAAAAATTCCCTGATTTCTGCCTCGAAATTCCCTGAGAAAATCCCAGATTTCTGCCTCAAAATTCCTTGTTTTATGGCTAAAAAAAAATCCCTGGGATATGGCCCCAAATTCCTTGAGTTGTGCCTCAAAATTCCCTGGATTATATCTCAAAAATTCCCTGGGATTTGGCTCAAAAAAATCCCAATTTTTACCTCAGAATTCCCTGAAAAATCCCAGATTTCTGCCTCAAAATTCCCTGAAAAAATTCCCAGATTTATATCTCAAAATTCCTTGGGTTTGGCTAAAAAAATCTGGGATTTTTACCTCAAAATTCCCTAAAAAAATCCCTGATTTCTGCCTCAAAATTCCTTGAGAAAATCCCAGATTTAGGCCTCAAAATTCCTTGGATTTGGCTAAAAAAAACCCCGGATTTTTACCTCAGAATTCCCAAAAAAAATCCCAGATTTATGCCTCAGAATTCCTTGGATTTGGCTTAAAAAAATCCCAGAATTTTACCTCAAAATTCCTGGAAAAATCCCGGATTTAGGCCTCAAAATTCCCTGAAAAATCTCCCTGATTTATACCTCAGAATTCCTTGGGTTTGGCTCAAAAAAATCCTGGATTTTTACCTCAGAATTCCCAGAAAAAATTCCCTGATTTAGGCCTCAAAATTCCTTGGATTTGGCTCAAAAAAATCCAGGATTTTTACCTCAGAATTCCCTGAAAAATCTCCCTGATTTATACCTCAGAATTCCTTGAGTTTGGCTCAAAAAACTCCCGATTTTTACCTCAGAATTCCCTGAAAAAATTCCCAGATTTAGGCCTCAGAAATCCTTAGGTTTGGCTCAAAAAATCCGGGATTTTTACCTCAGAATTCCCTGAAAAAATTCCCTGATTTAGGCCTCAGAATTCCTTAGGTTTGGCTAAAAAAATCCGGGATTTTTACCTCAGAATTCCCTGAAAAAATTCCCTGATTTAGGCCTCAGAAATCCTTAGGTTTGGCTCAAAAAATCCGGGATTTTTACCTCAGAATTCCCTGAAAAAATTCCCTGATTTAGGCCTCCGAATTCCTTAGGTTTGGCTAAAAAAATCCGGGATTTTTACCTCAAAATTCTCTGAAAATTCCCAGATTTTTACCTCAGAATTCCCTGGAAAAATTCCCTGATTTAGGCCTCAAAATTCCTTGGATTTGGCTCAAAAAAATCCTGGATTTTTACCTCAGAATTCCCTGAGAAAATCCCGGATTTCTGCCTCAAAATTCCTTCGTTTATGGCTAAAAAAAATTCCCTGGGTTATGGGTCAAAAAAATCCGGGATTTTTACCTCAAAATTCCCTTAAAAAATCCCTGATTTCTGCCTCAAAATTCCTTGAGAAAATCCCTGTTTTAGGCCTCAGAATTCCTTGGGTTATGGCTCAAAAAAATCCTGGATTTTTACCTCAGAATTCCCTGAGAAAATCTCGGATTTAGGCCTCAGGATTCCCTAAAAAATCTCCCAGATTTAGGCCTCAGAATTCCTTGAGTTTGGCTCAAAAAAATCCCAGATTTTTACCTCAAAATTCCCTGAAAAAATTCCCTGATTTCTGCCTCAAAATTCCTTGAGAAAATCCCAGATTTAGGCCTCAGAATTCCTTGGGTTATGACTAAAAAAAATCCGGGATTTTTACCTCAAAATTCCCAGAAAAAATCCCTGATTTAGGCCTCAAAATTCCCTGAAAAATCTCCCTGATTTAGGCCTCAGAATTCCTTGGATTTGGCTCCAAAAAAATCCTGGATTTTTACCTCAGAATTCCGTGAGAAAATCCCGGATTTAGGCCTCAAAATTCCCTAAAAAAATCCTGGATTTTTACCTCAGAATTCCCAGAAAAAATCCCTGATTTATACCTCAAAATTCCTTGGGTTTGGCTCAAAAAAGCCCCGATTTTTACCTCAGAATTCCCTGAGAAAATCCCGGATTTTTACCTTAGAATTCCCTGAAAAAATTCCCTGATTTAGGCCTCAGAATTCCTTGGATTTGGCTAAAAAAAATCCCGGATTTTTACCTCAAAATTCCCTGAGAAAATCCCAGATTTATGCCTCAAAATTCCCTAAAAAATTCCTGGATTTTTACCTCAGAATTACCAGAAAAAATTCCCTGATTTAGGCCTCAGAATTCCTTAGGTTTGGCTCAAAAAAATCCGGGATTTTTACCTCAAAATTCCCTAAAAAGTCCCAGATTTAGGCCTCAAAATTCCTTGGATTTGGCTCAAAAAATCCGGGATTTTTACCTCAAAATTCCCTAAAAAAACCCCGGATTTTTACCTCAGAATTCCCTAAAAAAATCCCAGATTTAGGCCTCAAAATTCCCTAAAAAAATCCTGGATTTTTACCCCAGAATTCCCAAAAAAAATCCCTGATTTAGGCCTCAAAATTCCTTGAATTTGTCTCCAAAAACCCGGGATTTTTACCTCAAAATTCCCTTAAAAAATCCCGGATTTTCACCTCAAAATTCCCCACTTTAAAACCCCAAAACCCCAGATTTATTCCCCAAAACCCCATTTCCCAGGGGGGGGGATCCTGGAGGGGGGGTTTCCCCCCACTCTTTGTTTTTCCCCTTCCCTGAATTTGGGGAATTTGGGGAATTTTGGGGCATTTTCCTGGGAATCACTTTGTTCTCCATGGGGTTTTCCATGGTATCCTTTCCCCCCCCCCCCTAATTCCTTTCCCCCCCCCCCCAAATCCTTCCCCCCCCCCCCCCAATTCCTTTCCCCCCCCCCATTTCCTTTGGGATCCACTTGGGGAGGGGGGGGGGCAGGGAATAATTTGGGATAAATTGGGATAAATTGGGATAAATCGGGAAAAATCGGGATTTCTCCAAGAGCTGAAAACCAGGGGGGGGTCCAGCTCAGTGTGGGGGGGGGAAGGAATTTTCGGGATCCCCCCCCCCCAAAACAAAACAAAAAAACCCCCAAACTTTGGGATCATTTTCCCCCTTTTTCCCCCCATTTCCCAAACCGGTTTTACCTGAATCCCCCCCCCCAAAAAAAAAAATCAAATCCTGGAGCAGCTTTTCCAGGAATTCCAGAGGGGCCCCCCCGGGATTTAAAACACTCCAAGGTTTTCTCAGGGGGGGGGCTCTGTGTCCCGTCCCCCCCCCCAAAAAAAACCCCGATTTTTCCTGGATTTGGGGTTTTTTTCCTGCAATAAAACTCAGACCCCCAATGGATTTTTCCTGGATTTGGGGTTTCCTGCAATAAAACTCTCAGACCGGCCCCCCTTTCCCCCAAAAAAAAAAAAAACCCTCTTTGTACCCACGAGCTTCATTAAAACTCTGGAATTTTTTCCCTTTTGGCTTCCTGGGGTTTTTTTCCCTTTTTTTTTTTTTGGGGGGGGGTCCTGGGGGATTTCTGGGAATCTGTCTGGACAGGAGCCCCCCCCCCCATTCCCTGTGTCCCCCCCCATTCCCTGTGTCCCCGCCCCCAATTCCCTGCACCCCCCCATTCCCTGTCCCCCCCCCCCATTCTCTGTCCCCCCCCCCAATCCCCTGCCCCCCCATTCCCTGTTCCCCCCCCCCATACCCTGCCCCCCCCCAATCCCCTGCCCCCCCATTCCCTGCCCCCCCCATTCCCTTCCCCCCTCCCAATCCCCTGCCCCCCCCCATCCCCTGCCCCCCCATTCCCTGTCCCCCCCAATCCCCTTCCCCCCTCCCCATTCCCTGCCCCCCCATTCCCTGCCCCCCCCAATCCCCTGCCCCCATTCCTTGTCCCCCATTCCCTGCCCCCATTCCCTTCCCCCTCCCCATTCCCTGCCCCCCCATCCCCTGCCCCCATTCCCTGGTCCCCCAATCCCCTGCCCCCATTCCCTGCCCCCATCCCCTGCCCCAATTCCCTGTCCCATCTCCTGCCCCCATCCCTGTCCCCCATCCCTGCCCCCATTCCCTCCCCCATTCCCTGCCCCCCATTCCCTGCCCCCATTCTCTGTCCCCCATCCCCTGCCCCCTCATTCCCTGTCCCCCAATCATCCCTGTCCCTCCCATTCCCTGCCCCCCATTCCCTGCCCCCCTCATTCCTGTCGCCCCCCATTCCCTCCCCCAATCCCCTGCCCCCACCTCCTGCCCCCATCCCTGCCCCCATTCCCTGCCCCCATTCCCTGCCCCCATCTCCTGCCCCCATTCCCTGCCCCCATCCCCTGTCCCCCAATTCCCTGCCCCCATCCCCTCCCCCATTCCCTGCCCCCATCCCTGCCCCCAATTCCCTGTCCCCCATCCCCTGTCCCCCAATTCCCTGTCCCCCATCCCCTCCCCATTCCCTGCTCCCCCAATCCCTGCCCCCCACCTCCTGCCCCCATTCCCTGCCTCCCCCATTCCCCTGCCCCCTCCATCCCTGCCCCCTCCCATTCCCTGCCCCCAATCCCCTGCCCCCCGTCCCCCATCCCCTGCCCCCATTCCCTGCCCCCATCCCTGCTGGGATCGTGGGATCGAGCCCCCTCCAAGTTTTCCCCACGGGGGGGTCCAGGACTCAGGCCCCCCGCCCCCTCCTGCTCCCCTGCACTGCTCCCCCCCCCCCAGAGTGAATTCGGTTTAGCCCCAGTTAAACCAGTTTAGAGCCAGTTAATCCAGTTCAATCCCAGTTAATCCAGTTTAGCCCCAGTTAACCCAGTTTAACCCCAGTTAATCCAGTTTAACCCCAGTTAATCCAGTTTAACCCCAGAGTTAATCCAGTTCAACCCCAGTTAATCCAGTTTAACCCCAGTACTAATCCAGTTTAACTCCAGTTAACCCAGTTCAACCCCAGTGCAAATCCAGTTTAACCCCAGTACTAATCCAGTTTAACCCCAGTTAATCCAGTTTAATCCCAGCGAATCCAGTTTAACTCCAGTTAATCCAGTTTAACCACAGTACTAATCCAGTTTAACCCCAGAGTGAATCCAGTTTAATTCCAGAGTTAATCCAGTTTAACCCCAGTTAAACCAGTTTAACCCCAGTGCTAACCCAGTTTAATCCCAGTTAATCCAGTTTAACCCCAGGTGAACCCAGTTCAACCCCAGTGCTAATCCAGTTTAACCCCAGTTAAACCAGTTCAGCCCCAGAGTTAACCCAGTTTAGCCCCAGTGCTAACCCTGTTTAACCCCAGTACAAATCCAGTTTAACCCCAGCTAAACCAGTTTAATCCCAGAGTGATTCCAGTTTAACCCCAGTTAATCCAGTTTAACCCCAGCGCTAACCCAGTTCAACCCCAGTTAAACCAGTTCAGCCCCAGAGTTAACCCAGTTCAACCCCAGTACTAATCCAGTTCAACCCCAGTACTAACCCAGTTTAATTCCAGAGTTAATCCAGTTTAACCCCAGTACTAATCCAGTTTAACTCCAGTTAACCCAGTCCAACCCCAGTACTAATCCAGTTTACCCCCAGTTAAACCAGTTCAACCCCAGTACTAATCCAGTTTAACCCCAGCTAAACCAGTTTAACCCCAGTACTAATCCAGTTGAACTCCAGTTAACCCAATCCAGTTTACCCCATTAAACCAGTTTAACCCCAGTGTAATCCAGTTTAACTCCAGTTAAACCAGTTTAACCCCAGTACTAATCCAGTTTAACTCCAGTTAACCCAGTCCAACCCCAGTCAATCCAGTTTACCCCCAGTTAAACCAGTTTAACCCCAGTACTAATCCAGTTTAACTCCAGTTAACCCAGTCCAACCCCAGTCAATCCAGTTTAACTCCAGTTAACCCAGTCCAACCCCAGTACTAATCCAGTTCAACTCCAGTTAACCCAGTCCAACCCAGTCAATCCAGTTTAACCCCAGCTAAACCAGTTTAACCCCAGTACTAATCCAGTTTAATCCAGTTAAACCAGTTCAACCCCAGTACTAACCCAGTTTAATTCCAGAGTTAATCCAGTTTAACCCCAGTTAAACCAGTTTAACCCCAGTACTAATCCAGTTTACCCCCAGCTAAACCAGTTTAACCCCAGTACTAATCCAGTTTACCCCCAGTTAAACCAGTTTACCCCCAGTACTAATCCAGTTTACCCCCAGTTAACCCAGTCCAACCCAGTCAATCCAGTTTACCCCCAGTTAAACCAGTTCCACCCCAGAGTGAATCCAGTTCAATCCCAGTTAACCCAGTTCCACCCCAGTCAATCCGGTTCCGACCCGCTTTTCCTCCCCGCAGATCGCGGACACGCGTGACGCCCCCACCCCCCCCCGTGTCCCCCCCGTGTCCCCCCCGTGTCCCCCCCTCCCCCCGCTCCGGTTTTGGGGCGGTTTCGGGTCCTTTCCGCACTCTCGCGAGACTCCGCGGGTTTGGGGCATTTTGGGCCGAATTCCGAACTTTAAACCCCGGGATCTTCCCGGTTCGGTTCCGGTCCCGTTGGGTCTGACCCGGGAGCGGTTCCGGATCCGGTTCCGGTTCCGTGAGGATCCCAAAGGAGGGGGGGGGGACAGCGCGAGCCGGGGGTGCTGTTAATTGGGGTCATTAAGGCTCATTAGCTCATTAACCCTAATTAACTCATTAACCCATTCTTGGCTCATTAGTCCTCAACTCATTACCCCTCATTAGCTCATTAACCCTCATTAGCTCATTAACCCCTCATTAGCCCCCTTAATTAATTAACCCTCATTAGCTCATTAACCCTAATTAACTCATTAACCCCTTCTTGGCTCATTAGTCCTCAACTCATTACCCCTCACTAACTCATTAACCCTCATTACCCCTCATTAGCTCATTAACCCATTAGCCCCCTTAATTAATTAACCCTCATGAACTCATTAACCCTCCGTAATTCATTAACCCTCATTAACCTCTCATTAATTAACCCCTTATTAGCTCATTAACCCTCATTAACTCATTAAACCCTCCTTAATTCATTACCCCTCATTAACTCATTAACCCTCATTAGCTCATTAACCCTAATTAACTCATTAACCCCTTCTTGGCTCATTAGTCCTCAACTCATTAACCCTCATTAGCTCATTAACCCATTAGCCCCCTTAATTAATTAACCCTCATTAACTCATTAACCCTCCGTAATTCATTAACCCTCATTAACCTCTCATTAATTAACCCCTTATTAGCTCATTAACTCATTAAACCCTCCTTAATTCATTAGCTCTCATTACCCCTCATTAGCTCATTAACCCTCATTAGCTCATTAACCCCTCAGTAACTCATTAACTCTCATTAGCTCATTAACCCCTCATTAACTCGTTAAACCCTCCCTAACTTGTTAACCCTCTTAACTAACCCCTCATTAGCTCATTAACCTCTCATTAACTCATTAACCCCCATTAACTAATTAACCCCTTATTAGCTCATTAACCTCTCATTAACTCATTAACCCCCATTAACTAATTAACCCCTCATTAGCTCATCAACCCTCTTAACTCATTAACCCCTCATTAACTCATTAACCCTCCTTATTAACCCTCATTAAACCCTCCTTAACTCATTAACCCCTCATTAACTAATTAACCCTCATTAACTCATTAACCCCCCATTAACTCATTAACCCTCATTAACTAATTAGCCCTCATTAACTTGGGCCTCACTCCTCTGTGCTCAGCTCAGGCACCGCCGAACCCTCCCCATTCATTAACCCCTAATTAACTCCGAGCTTCATTAACCCCTAATTAACCTCGAGCCTCATTAACCTCTGCTTAATTACGGCCTCATTAACTCGGGGGATCTCAGGTTCCGGTCACCACCCCGGGGTCCGTTTGGGCCTCGTTAATCCCTGATCCCGTTAATTAATGAATTAATTAATGAATTAGCTAATTAGTGACGCCGTTAATGAGGGGGGGCGGGGCCTCTCTCCTCTCCTCGGCTCTTCCCGATTTTTTTTTCCCTTTTTTTCCCTTTTTTTCCCCATTTTTTCTCAGCCCCCCCCGGGATTCGCGGCCCCCCCGGAGCTTTTCCTCCTCCACAACGTCGATCCCGAAGGCTCCAGATGAGCCGGAACCGAACCGGAACCGAACCGGAACCGAACCGGAACCCCTTTGGGTCACACGGACCCAGAACCAGACTCAGGACAGAACCACCCCCCCCCCCCTGGGAACCCCCCCCCCGGGAATCCGCGGGAGCTGGGAAGGAGATCCAGAACCGAACCGGGGGTCCAGAACCGACCCGGGGGTTGGGAGAACCAGAACCGGGGGCTTCAGAACCGGGGGAACCAGAACGGGGGGGGGGTGTGTCTAGAACCGGAGAGGGTCCAGAACCGGGGGCTGCAGAACCGGGTGTTGGGGGTCCAGAACCGGGGGTGGGAGAACCAGAACCGGGGGGTCCAGAACCAGACTGGGAGGTCCAGAACCGGGGGAACCAGAACAAGGGGGGGGTCCAGAACCGGGGGCTGCAGAACCGGGAGGAGGGGTCCAGAACCAGGGAATGGGAGATTCAGAACCGGGGGGGTGGAGGATCCAGAACCGGGGGTTGGGGGTCCAGAACCGGGGGAGTGAGGGCTGCAGAACCAGGGATTGGGGGTCCAGAACCGGAGGGGGTGGAGGGTCCAGAACCGGGGGCTCCGGAACCGGGGGTGGGGGCTCCAGAACCGGGGGTGTGAGCTGCAGAACCGGGGGGGGGGTCCGGAACCGGGGACTTCAGAACCGGGGGTTGGGGGTCCAGAACCGGGGAATGGGAGATTCAGAACCGGGGGCTGGGAGATCCAGAACTGGGGGCTCCAGAACCAGGCTGGGAGGTCCAGAACCGGGGGAACCAGAATGGGGGGCGGGGGTGTCCAGAACCGGGGGCTTCAGAACCGGGGTTGGGGGTCCAGAACTGGGGGGGGGCGTGGAGGGTCCAGAACCGGGGGCTTCAGAACCGGGAGTTGGGGATCCAGAACCGGGGGTTGGGAGATCCAGAACCGGGGGCTCCAGAACCAGGCTGGGAGGTCCAGAACCGGGGGAACCATAACGGGGGGGGGGTGTCCAGAACCGGGGGCTGCAGAACCGGGGGGGGGGGGAGTCCAGAACCGGGGAATGGGAGATTCAGAACCGGGGGGGTGGAGGATCCAGAACTGGGGACTTCAGAACCGGGGACTCCAGAACCGGGCTGGAGGATCCAGAACTGGGGGATCCAGAACCGTGGGGCTCCAGAACCGGGGGTTGGGGGTCCGGAACCGGGGATGGGGGATCCAGAACCGGGGGGGGGTGGAGGGTCCAGAACCGGGGGCTTCAGAACCGGGGTTGGGGGCTCCAGAACCGGGGGGTGGGAGATTCAGAACCGGGGGTGGGGGCTCCAGAACCGGGGGCTTCAGAACCAGGGGTTGGGGGTCCGGAACCGGGGGGGGGGGTGGAGGGTCCAGAACCGGAGGGGTTGGGGGTCCAGAACCGGAGGCTTCAGAACTGGGGGTGGGGGATCCAGAACCGGGGGATGGGAGATCCAGAACTGTGTAAGGGTGTCCAGAACCGAGGGATCCAGAACCGGGGGCTTCAGAACCGGGGGTTGGGGGTCCAGAACCGGGGGATGGGAGATTCAGAACCGGGGGGCTTCAGAACCGGGGTTGGGGGCTCCAGAACCGGGGGTGGGGGCTCCCGAACCGGGGGCTTCAGAACCAGGGTTGGGGGTCCAGAACCGGGGGCTTCAGAACCAGGGTTGGGGGTCCAGAACCAGAGGGGAGTGGAGGGTCCAGAACTGGGAGGGTGGGGGCTTCAGAACCGGGGCTGGGGGCTCCAGAACCGGGGAATGGAAGATTCAGAACCGGGGGTTGGGGGTCCAGAACCGGGGGCTTCAGAATCGGGGTTTGGGGGTCCAGAACCAGGGGGGTGGAGGGTCCAGAACCGGGGGGCTCCAGAACTGGGGTTGGGGGTCCGGAACCGGGGATGGGAGATTAAGAACCGAGGGGGGGGGGGGGTCCAGAACCGGGGGGGGGGGTGAAGGGTCCAGAACCGGGGGATGGGAGATTCAGAACCGGGGGGCTCCAGAACCGGGGGTTGGGGCTCCAGAACAGGGGGGGGTCCAGAACCGGGTGGCTCCAGAGCCGGGAGGGTGGGGGCTTCAGAACCGGGGAGGGGGTGGAGGGTCCAGAACCGGGGGAGTGGGGGGTTTCAGAACCTGGGTTTGGGGGTCCAGAACCGGGGGGGTTGGAGGGTCCAGAACCGGGGGCTTCAGAACCAGGGTTGGGGGTCCAGAACCAGAGGGGAGTGGAGGGTCCAGAACTGGGAGGGTGGGGGCTTCAGAACCGGGGCTGGGGGCTCCAGAACCGGGGAATGGAAGATTCAGAACCGGGGGTTGGGGGTCCAGAACCGGGAGGGGGGGGGTGTGGAGGGTCCAGAACCGGGGGCTTCAGAATCGGGGTTTGGGGGTCCAGAACCAGGGGGGTGGAGGGTCCAGAACCGGGGGCTTCAGAACCGGGGATGGGAGATTAAGAACCGAGGGGGGGGTGTCCAGAACCGGGAGGGTGGGGGCTTCAGAACCGGGAGTTGGGAGTCCAGAACCGGGGGCTTCAGAACCGGGAGGGTGGGGGCTTCCGAATCGGGGTTTGGGGGTCCAGAACCGGGGATGGGAGATCCAGAACCGGGCTGGAGGGTCCAGAACCGGGGGGCTCCAGAACCGGGAGGGGGGGGGCTTCAGAACCGGGAGTTGGGGGTCCAGAACCGGGGGTGGGGGCTCCCGAACCGGGGGCTTCAGAACCAGGGTTGGGGGTCCAGAACCGGGGGCTTCAGAACCGGGAGTTTGGGGTCCAGAACCGGGGGGGGTGGAGGGTCCAGAACCGGGGGCTACAGAACCGGGGTTGGGGGTCCGGAACCGGGGATGGGAGATTAAGAACCGAGGGGGGGGGGTCCAGAACCGGGGGATGGGAGATTCAGAACTGGGGATTGGGGGTCCAGAACCGGGAGGGTGGGGGCTTCAGAATCGGGGTTTGGGGGTCCGGAACCGGGGGGGGTTGGAGGGTCCAGAACCGGGAGGGGGGGCTGTGGAGGGTCCAGAACCGGGGGGCTTCAGAACCGGGAGTTGGGGCTTCAGAATCGGGGTGTGGGGATCCAGAACCGGGGGCTCCAGAACCGGGGGTTGGGGCTCCATTTTTTCAGCCTTGGAGGGGGGGGACCCAAACCCCTTCCCTCCCCCCCCTTTTCCCCCCCCTCAGGGATTAATTGAAGTTTTTTTTTGCATTTTTCCCGAATTCCGGGAAAATTCCAGGGCTGGGAAAACTCCGGAGTTTGGGATTTTCCCAGAAAGGGAAAAAAAATCCCAAAGGATTTTCCCCAAGGGGGGGGGTCCGGGGGGGTCCGGGGGGGGATTTTTCTCCTTTTAAATGAAGTGAATTTTAATTAAAAAAAACAAAAAAAACCGAAAAAAAAAACCATTTCCAGGAGGAGCCGTTTTCCCGGAATTCCCTGGAATTTCGTGTCCCCCCCCCACTCCTGGAGCTGCCCCCCCCCCTTTTGGAGGGGTCTGGGGGCTCCAAGATGAGGGGGGGGGGCAAAGAGGGGGGGTCCGGGGTTAAATTTTGGTTTTTCTGGAATGAAATCTTGATTTTAATGAAAATTGCTCCGAATTAAAGGGGTTTGGGGTTTGGAATGAGATGGGGGGGGCTCTGGGGGGGGCTCTGGGGAAAAGGAGGTCTAACCCCAGGGATGTTCAGGAAGTCTGGGGAAATGGGGAAAATCAGGAATGGGGGAGCAATGAGAGGATCTTGGGGGTCTGGGGCACTGGGGTCCCTGGGGAGTCCCTGGGGGTTCTTGGGGGTCTCGTGGGGCACTGGGGGGTCTGTGGGGGTCCCTGAGGGGTCTCGGGGGCTCTGGGGGGCTGGAGGGTGACTGGGGGAGGTCCCTGGGGGCTCTTGGGGGTGTTCTGGAGGGTCTCTGGGGGTCCTAGGAGGTCCCTGGGGTTCTTGGGGGTTCTGGGGGGCATTGGGACGTCGTGGGGTCCCTGGGGGTGCTCTGGGGGCTCTGGGGGGTCACTGGGGGAGTCCTGGGGTCCTGGGGGTCTCGTGGGGGGCACTGGGGCTCTGGGGGGGTCCCTGGGGGGTTTCTGGGGGGGTCTCTGGGGGGTGCCTGGGGGGGTCTCGGGGGGTCCCTGGGGGGGTCTCTGGGGGGGCTCTGGGGGGGTCCCTGGGGGGTATCTGGGGGGTTCTGGGGGCTGTGGGGGGCTCTGGGGGGGTCCCTGGAGGGGTTCTAGGGGGTCCGGGGGGGCACTGGTGGGAGTCTGGGGGGGTCCCTGGGGGGGGGCTCTTGGGGGGGTTCTGGGGGTCCCTGGGGGGGTCCCTGGGGGCTCGGGGGTTCTGGGGGCTTGGGGGGACCTCTGGGGGTCCTGGAGTCTGGGGGGCTCTGGGGGGCTTGGGGGGCACTGGGGAGGGGTCCCTGGAGGGTTTCTGGGGGCACTGGGGGTCTCTGGGGGGTTCTGGGGGTCTCCGGGGGCCACTGGGGGGGGCTCGGGGGGGCAGTGGGGGTGTCCCTGGAGGGGTTTCTGGGGGTCCCTGGGGGGGTCCCTGGGGGGTTCTTGGGGGACTGTGGGGGTCCCTGGGGGGGGCTCTTGGGGGGGTTCTGGGGGGCTCTGGGGGTCCCTGGAGGGGTTTCTGGGGGTCCCTGGGGGTCCCAGGGGGCGTCCTTGGGGGGTTTCTAGGGGTGCCTGGGGAGGCTCTGGGGGTCCCTGGGGGGGCTCTGGGGAGGGGTCCCTGGGGGGGTCTTGGGGGGGGTTCTGGGGGCTGTGGGGGGGTCACTGGATGGGGGGTTCCTGGAGGGGTTTCTGGGGGTCACTGGGGGGGTCCCCGGGGGGGTTTTTGGGGAGGAATCTGGGGGGTTCTGGGTGGGGGTCCCTGGAAGGGGGGGGTCCCTGGGAGGGTTTCGGGGGGGGCTCTGGGGGGCACTGGAGGGAGTCACGGGGGGGCACTGGGGGGGGGCTCTGGGGAGGGCTCTGGGGGTCTGGGGGGATCTCGGGGGCACTGGGGGTCTCTGGGGGTCCCGGGGGTCTGGAGGGGTTTCTGGGGTCTGGGGATCCTGGGGGCATGGGAGGTCCGGGGCACTGGGGCTCTGGGGAAGGCTCTGGGGGGTCCCTGGAGGGGTTTCTGGGGGGCACTGGGGGGGTCCCGGGGCGGGGTTCTTGGGGAGGAATCTGGGGGGCACTGGGGGGAGTCACGGGGGGTCCCTGGGGGGGGGCTCTGGGGGGTCCCTGGGGGGTTTCTGGGGGGCACTGGGGGGTCTCTGGGGGCGTCCCGGGGCGGGGTTCTTGGGGAGGAATCTGGGGGGGGTCCCTGGGGGGGGGCTCTTGGGGGGGTTCTGGGGGTCTCTGGGGGGGTCCCTGGAGGGGTTTCTGGGGGTCCCTGGAGGGGGTCCCTGGAGGGGAGGTGTCCCTGGGGGGGTTTCTGGGAGTCCCTGAGGGGGTCTCGGGGGGGGGGCTCTGGGGGGCTGGAGGGGGTGACTGAGGGGAGGGTCCCTGGGGGGGGGGCTCTTGGGGGTGTTCTGGGGGTCCCTGGGGGGGTCCCTGGGGGGAGCTCTTGGGGGGGTTCTGGGGGGCACTGGGGGGAGTCACGTGGGGACCTGGGGGGTCTCGGGGGGCTCTGGGGGGCTGTGGGGGGTCACTGGGGAGGTCCTGGGGGTCACTGGGGGTCTCGTGGGGGCACTGGGGGGGCTCTGTGGGGGTCCTGGATGGGGGTTCCTGGGGTTTCTGGGGGCACTGGGGGGCTCTGGGGGTCCCTGGGGAGGATCTCGGGGGCTCTGGGGGCTTGGGGGGCACTGGGAGGGTCCCTGGAGGGGTTTCTGGGGGGCACTGGGGGTCTCTGGGGGGGTTCTGGGGGGCTCGGGGGGGCTCAGGGGGCACTGGGGGTCTCGGGGGTTCTGGGGGTCTCTGGGGGGGTCCCGGAGGGGGGTTCTTGGGGGGGGCTCTGGGGGGGTCCCCGGGGGGGCCCCTGGGGACACTGGGGGGGGTCTCGGGGGAGACTCTGGGGTCTCTGAAGGGGTTCCTGGGGGTCCCTGGGTGGGTCTCGGGGGCGGCTCTGGGGGGCTGTGGGGGGGTCACTAGGGGGGGGGTCCCTGGGGAGATCCCTGGGGGCACTGGGGGGGCTCTGGGGATCCCTGGGGGGGGGATCTCGGGGAGGGCTCTGGGGGCACTGGGTGGATCCCTGCGGGAGGCTCTGGGGGGGCTCTGGGGGTCCCTGAGGGGATCTTGGGGGGGGGGGCTCTGGAGGGCTGTGGGGGGTGACTGGGGGGGGTCCTTGGGGGGATCTCTGCGGGGCACTGGGAGGGGTCTCAGAGGGGGTACTGTGGGGGTCCCTAGGGGGGTTTCCGGGTGGGTTTCTGGGGGTCCCTGGGGGGGGCTCTGGGGGGCAGTGGGGGGGCCAATGTGGGGGGGTCCCTGGGGGGATCTCTGGGGGAGCACCCGAGGGGGCTCGGGGGGGACTCTGGGGGTCCCTTGGGGGATCCCTGGGGGGCACTGGGGGGGTCCTTGGGGGGGTCTCTGGGGGGGTCTCGTGGGGGAATCCCTGGGAGCGGGGGTCCCTGGGGGTCCCTGGGGGGGAGGGCGAGGGGGCGGGGCTTGGCGGGGCGGGATCCCTGGGGGAGTCCCTGGGGGGGGGGTCCCTGGGGGGGTCCTGGGGGGGGGGTCCCTGGGGGGGGTGAGGTCCCTGGGGGTCCCCCCTGGGTCTCAGCGCTCCGCGGAGGGGGCGTGGCCATCTCGGGACACGCCCCTTCCCCTCACACCCCTCCCACTCCCTAATCCAGGGGGCGTGTCCTGCGCTGACCCCTCCCCCTCGCGGCCGCGCCTGAGCCCTTCGCGAGGTAAACACGAGCTGACCCCGCCCCTTGCTTTGCGCCTCAGCCAATCCCCGACCTTCATCCCCGCCCCCTCTCCTCTTATTCACCAATCAGCGCTCGGCGGCCGTTTCAAGGCTCCCCCCACAGGCTCCCTCCCCCGTCCCACAATCACAAAGCGCGGGACGGGGCCGCCCCCCCCCCCCCC
>CM041113.1:1931758-2064754 GCA_023079485.1 Archilochus colubris
AAGGGGTCAGGGGGTGTCCCTGAGGGGTCCCAGGGGTCAGGGTGGGGGGCAAAGGGGTCAGGGTGGGGGGAAATGGGGTCAGGGTGGGGGTCCCAGAGAGGTCCGAGGGGCCGGGGATGGGGGTAGAGGGGTCAGGGGGGGCAAAGGGGAGAGGGTGGGGGGCAAAGGGGTCGAGGAGGGATCCCTGAGGGGTCCCAGGGGTCGGGGGGGGGAAAGGGGTCAGGGTGGGGAAATGGAGTTGGAGTCCCAGGGATTGGGGAGAGGGGGCAGAGGGGTTCAGAGGGGTCCCTGGGATCGAGTGGGACACAAAGGGGTCGGGGGGGGCAAAGGGGTCGGGGTGGGGCAAAGGGGTCAGGGTGGGGGTCCCTGAGGGGTCCCAGGGGTCGGGGGGCAAAGGGGTCGTGGGGGAGGGGACAGGGTGGAGGTCAGGGGTCCGAGGGGCCGGGGATGGGGTAGAGGGGTCAGGGGGGGCAAGGGTCAGGGGGTGTCCTGGGGTCCCAGGGGTCGGGGGGCAAGGGTCAGGGTGGAAATGGGTCAGGGTGGGGGTCCCAGAGGGGTCCAGGGGCCGGGGATGGGGGGAGAGGGGTCAGGGGGGGGCAAAGGGGTCGAGGGGGTGTCCCAGGTGGGTTTCAGGGGTCAGAAGGGGGACAAAGGGTCAGGGTGGGGCAAAGGGGTCAGGGGGGGTCCCTGAGGGGTCCCAGGGGTCGGGGGGGGGGGGCAAAGGGGTCAGGGTGGGGGGAAATGGGGTCGGAGTCCCAGGGATTGGGGAGAGGGGGCAGAGGGGTTCAGAGGGGTCCCTGGGATCGAGTGGGACACAAAGGGGTCGGGGGGGGCAAAGGGGTCGGGGGGCAAAGGGGTCGGGGGGGGGCAAAGGGGTCAGGGTGGGGGGCAAAGGGGTCAGGGGGGGGAATGGGGTCGGAGTCCCAGGGACTGGGGAGAGGGGGCAGAGGGGTTCAGAGGGGTCCCTGGGATCGAGTGGGACACAAAGGGGTCGGGGGGGGGGGGCAAAGGGGTCGGGGGGGGGGAAAGGGGACAGGGTGGGGGTCCCAGAGAGGTCCGAGGGGCCGGGGATGGGGGTAGAGGGGTCAGGGGGGGCAAAGGGGAGAGGGTGGGGGGAAAAGGGGTCGGGGGGGAAGGGTCCCAGAGGGGTCCAGAGGGGTCCCTGGGATCGGGGAGGGCAGAGGGGTCGGGGGGGTGTCCCAGAGGGGTCCCAGGGGTCAGGGTGGGGGGCAAAGGGGTGTGGGGGGGTCCCAGAGGAGTTCAGAGGGTGCCAGGGTGGGG
This sequence comes from Archilochus colubris, assembly GCA_023079485.1. Classification (NCBI taxonomy): domain Eukaryota; kingdom Metazoa; phylum Chordata; class Aves; order Apodiformes; family Trochilidae; genus Archilochus; species Archilochus colubris. The sequence continues at coordinate 1,933,040 of CM041113.1, forward strand.
GTCCCAGGGCGCGACGGGGGTTGTGGGCGTTCAGGACCCCCCCTCAAGCTGATGGGGAAACTGAGGCAGAACTCCCCCTTTTCCCCCCCCCAGGGGAGGCGGTGCCGGAGGCGGAGCAGCTGAGTGGGGAGGGGGAGGGCGAGGGGGAGGGTCCTGGTTCGGGTGCCCCCGAAGAGCCCCCCCAGAACGGGAACGGGGACGGGGACGGGAGCGGCTCCATCGTCATCCGGATCGCGGAGGAGGAGCGGCAGAAATACGAGGAGGAGATCCGGAGGCTTTACAAACAGCTGGATGAGAAGGTGGGGGCACCCCCAGACCCCCACGGGCACCCCCAGACCCCCACGGGCACCCCCACACCCCCACGGACCCCGCCAGACCTGACACGGACCCCCCGAGCATCCCTAGGGACCCTCAGAACCCCACAGGACCACCAGGAACCCCAATACCTCCTTGGACCTCCAATACCCCCAGGGACCCCCAGGGACCCCCAGGACCACCAGGACCCCCAAAACTTCCTCAGATCCCCAGCCCCCTCCCAGGACCCCCAAGAGTCCCTCAGGACCCCTAAAACTTCCTTGGACCTCCAATACCCCCCAGGACCCCCCAGGACCCCCAAAACCTTCTCGGATCCCCAGACCCCTCCCAGGGCTCCCAAGAGACCCCCCAGGACTCCCCAAACCTCTTTGGGCCTCCAATACCCCCCAGGACCCCCAAAAGCTCCTCGAATCCCCAGCCCCCTCCCACGACCCCCCAGGACCCCCAAAAGCTCCTCGAATCCCAGCTCCCTCCCACGACCCCCAAGAGACCCCCAGGACCCCTAAAACCTCCTTGGACCTCCAATACCCCCCAGGACCCAAAAAAGCTCCTCAGATCCCCAGCCCCCTCCCAGCCCTCTCCAAGGACCCCCAGGACCCCCAAAACTTCCTCGGATCCCCAGCCCCCTCCCAGGACCCCCAAGAGACCGCCAGGACCCCTAAAACCCCCTTGGATCTCCAGTACCCCCCAGGAACCCCAAGGGATCCCCAGGACCCCCCAAATCCCCTTGGACCTCCAATACCCCCCAGGACCCCCGAGGAACCCTCAGGACCCCCCAGGACCCCCAGAGCCTCCCAGGACCCCCAAAACCTCCTCAGATTCCAGCACCTCTCAGGCTCCCCAGGACCTCCCCTCCCCATAGACACCCCCCAGGACCCCCTGACCCCCCCCCTCGGCTCATGGGGTGCTGCCCCCCCTGTGCCCCCCAGGACGATGAGCTGAACACCCAGAGCCAGCTGCTGGAGAAGCTGAAGCAGCAGATGTTGGACCAGGAGGAGGTGAGGACCCCCGGGACCCCCCCCCGGAACCTCCCCAATCCCCCCCAAACCCCATCTGATGGACCCCCTCACCTCATCCTGCCGGGACCCCCCCTCAGCCCCCACCCAGACCCCCTGGGACCCACTTGAACCCCCTGGGACCCCCACCCCGACCTCAAGGACCCCTCTGGGACCCCCAGTATGAGCCCTGCTCCCCTCTGGGCCCCCCCCTGACCCCAGGGACCCTTCTGCCCCCCCTGACCCCTCTGGGACCTCGTGGGACGCCTCTGCTCCCCCCTCCCGACCCCGGGGACCCCTCTGGGACCCCTCCCTGACCCCAAAGACTCCTCCGGGACCCCCTCTCCTGACCCCCGTGTTCTCCCCCCTATCTCCCCCCCGTGTCCCCCCTATCCCCTCGTGTCCCCTTGTCCCCCCACCGACCCCCGTGTCCTCCCCCCCCTCCCCGCTCCCCCTATCCCTCTGTATTCCTCCGTGTCCCCCCCCGTGTCCCCCCTATCCCTCCATATCCCCCCGTGTCCCCCGCCCCCCGTGTCCTTCCCTGACCCCCCCGTCCCTCCCTGGCCCCCCTTTCCCCCTATCCCTCCCTACCCCCCTTCCCCCTATCCCCCCGTGCCCCCCCATGTCCCCTCCTATCCCCCCGTGCCCCCCCATGTCCCCCCCTATCCCCCCGTGTCCCGTCCCCCCCCATCCGCCCGTATCCCCCCGTTTCCCCCCCTGACCCTCGCGTCCCCCCTGACCCCCGTGTCCCCCCTCTTCCCCCTGTCCCCGTGTCCCCCCCCCGTGTCCTCCCCGTCTCCCTCCGTGTCGCCCCGTGTTCCTCCTATCCCTCCGTGTCCCCCCATTCCCCCCCTGACCCCCGTGTCCCCCCCACCCCCCCAACGCCCCTCCGTGCCCTCCCTATACTCCGATGTCCCCCCACCCCCCCCATCTCCCCTATCCCTCCGTATCCCCCCGTGTCCCCCCTGACCCTCGCGTCCCCCCTGACCCTGTGTCCCCTCACCCCCCCCCCGTGTCCCGTCCTTCCCCATCCCCCCGTGTCCCCCCGTTTCCCCCCTGACCCTCTCGTCCCCCCTGACCCCCGATGTCCCCCCGATGTCCCCCCTGACCCTCGATGTCCCCCCGATGTCCCCCCTTATCCCCGTTTCCCCCCTGTCCCCGTGTCCCTCCCTATCCCCTCGTGTCCCGTCCCCCCCCCACCCCCCTACGCCCCCCCGTGTCCCCCCTGATCCCCGTTTCCCCCCTGACCCTCGTGTTCCCCCTGACCCCCGATGTCCCCCGTGTCCCCCCTGATCCCCGTTTCCCCCCTGACCCTCGCGTTCCCCCTGACCCTCGATGTCCCCCCGTGTCCCCCCTGACCCCCGCTGTCCCCCCGATGTCCCCGGTGTCCCCAGGTGCTGGCAGCGGCGCGGGGGGGGGGTGAGGCTGCCCGCCGGGAGCTGCAGTCGCTGCGTGCGGAGCACGGGGCAGCGCGGGCGGAGGTTGCGGAGGTGCTGGCGGCGCTGGAGGAGCTGGCGCGGAGCTACGACCGCAAAGTGCAGGAGGCGGAGGACACCGGGAGGCACAACCAGCGCCTGGCCGACGAGCTGGCACGCACCGAGGTCACCACGGGACCCCCGGGACACCCCCGAGACCCCTGAGACACCCCCGGGACCCCCCCGAGACCCCTGAGACACCCCTGGGATACCTCTGGGACCCCTGGGACACCCCCGGGACCCCTGGGACATCCCCGGGACCTCTGGGACCCCTGGGACATCCTCGGGACCCCTGGGACACCCCTGAGACCCCTGAGACACCCCCGAGACCCCTGAGACCCCTGGGACACCCCCGGGACCCCTGGGACACCCCCGGGACCCCTGGGACATCCCCGGGACCTCTGGGACCCCTGGGACATCCTCGGGACCCCTGGGACACCCCTGAGACCCCTGAGACACCCCCGAGACCCCTGAGACCCCTGGGACACCCCCGAGACCCCCCGGGACCCCTGGGACACCCCCGGGACCCCTGAGACACCCCCGAGACCCCTGAGACCCCTGGGACACCCCCGGGACCCCTGGGACATCCCCGGGACCTCCGGGACCCCTGGGACATCCTCGGGACCCCTGGGACACCCCCGGGACCCCTGGGACACCCCTGGGATACCTCTGGGACCCCTGAGACACCCCCGAGACCCCTGAGACACCCCTGAGACCCCTGGGACACCCCCGGGACCCCTGGGACATCCCCGGGACCCCTGAGACACCCCTGGGACCCCTGGGAAACCCCTGGGATACCCCCGGGACCCCTGGGACACCCCTGTGATACCTCTGGGACCCCTGGGACACCCCTGGGATACCTCTGGGACATCCCTGGGATACCTCTGGGACATCCCTGGGACACCCCCGGGACCCCTGAGACACCTCCAGGACACCTCCGGGACCCCTGGGACACCCCTGGGATACCCCCGGGACCCCTGGGACATCCTCTGGGACACCCCCTGTGACCCCTGGGACACCCCCGGAACCCCCAGGACAACCCCTGGGACCCCTGGGACACCCCCATGGGACACCCGGGGCCCCCCACCTGGGACTTCCCCTGGGACACCCCCCAGAATCCCCCCTGGGACCCCCACCTGGGACCCTCACCCCATGGGCACCCAACTGGGACCCTACTGAGACCCAACTGGGACCCAACTGGGAACCACCATGGGCACCCCACGAGGGGGTTGGGGGGGACAGAGGGGGTTCCAGGGTGTTGGGGAGCAGTGGGGGGGGATTCTGGGGTGCTGGGGTTGTTCTGGGGTGCTGAGGATGTTCTGGGGTTTTGGGGGGTGCCATGGGAGGGGTTCCAGGGGGTGCTGGGGGGGGTTCCAGGGTGCTGGGGTTGTTCTGGGGTGCTGAGGATGTTCTGGGTTTTTGGGGGTGCCATGGTGGGGGGTTCCAGGGTGCTGGGGAGAGGGGGGGGGTTCTGAAGTGCCAGGAAGTGCCGGGGGATTGTGGGGTGCTGGGGGCGGTCAAGGGGTGCTGGGGGCAGTCAGGGGGTGCCGGGGGGGCTCCCGGGGGGGGGGTCCCATCCCATCCGTGCCCGCAGGCGACGACGCTGTCGCTGGAGTCGGAGCTGGAGCGGGTGCGGGAGCTGGGGGGGCAGCAGAGGAAACGCGCGGCCGAGGTCCTGAACGGGCTGATGCGGGACCTGAGCGAGTTCAGCATCATCGTGGGGCACGGAGAGATCAAACTGGTGGGGGGGGGCACGCGTGGGAGGGAGGAGGGCACCCGGGGGCAGGGGGGGACCCGTGGGGGAATTGGGGGATTCAAGAGGGGGGCACCCATGGGGAGGGGGTGTGACCTGGGGGGAGGTGGGGGACACATGGGGAGGGGGGGGGGCGCCCCGAGGGGAGGGGGGGGCACCCAGGGGGAGGGAACACCCATGGGGGGAGTTGGGGGATTCAAGAGGAAGGCACCCATGGGGGGGGGGAGGAGGGGAGGCAGAGGCAGAGGGGGACCCGTGGGGGAATTGGGGGATTCAAGAGGGGGCACCCATGGGGAGGGGGGGACCCGTGGGGGGGTCACCCATGGGGAGGGGCACACATGGGGAGAGGGCGATCTGGGGAGGGGGGGAACTATGGGGGAGTCGGGGGATTCAAGAGGGGGCACCCATGGGGAGGGAGGGACCCATGGGGGGGTCACCCATGGGGAGAGGGCGATCTGGGGAGGGGGGGCCTATGGGGGAGTCGGGGGATTCGAGAGGGGGGCACCCATGGGGAGGAGGTGATCTGTGGGTGTCACACACTGATGCCACACTGTCCCCTTGCCATACCCCTGTGTGTCACATGTCCCTGCTGTGCTGTGTCCATCCCGTGTCCCTCCCATGTCCCTCCCGTGTCCCTCCCGTGTCCCTGTCCATCCCGTGTCCCTGTCCCTCCCCTCTCCCATGTTTCTGTCCCTCCTATCTCCGTGTCCATGCCATCTCCCTCCTCTCTCGTGTCCCTCCCGTGTCCCTGTCCCCCCCGTGTCCATCCCATGTTCCTGTCTGTCCCGTGTCCCTCCCATGTCCATCCCATGTCCATCCCGTGTCCCTGTGTCCCTGTGTCCCTCCTCTCTACCATGTCCCTGTCTCTCCTCTCTCCCGTGTCCATCCCGTGTCCCTCTTCTCCTGTGTCCCTGCCATGTCCCTCTCATGTCCCTCCCGTGTCCCTGTCCCTCCCGTGTCCATCCCATGTCCCTGTCCCACTCTCTCCCGTGTCCCTCCCGTGTCCTTCCTCTCCCGTGTCCCTCTCATGTCCCCCCCGTGTCCCTGTCTCTCCTCTCTCCCGTGTCCCTGTCCCTCCCATGTCCCTCCCGTGTCCATCCCATGTCCCTGTCCCTCCTCTCTCCCGTGTCCCTCCCGTGTCCTTCCTCTCTCGTGTCCCTCTCATGTCCCTCCCGTGTTCCTGCCTCTCCCCTCTCCCGTGTCCCTGTCCCTCCCGTGTCCCTCCCGTGTCCATCCCATGTCCCTGTCCCTCCTCTCTCCCGTGTCCCTCCCATGTCCCTCCCGTGTCCCTCCCATGTCCCTCTCGTGTCCCTCCCGTGTCCCTGTCCCTCCCGTGTCCATCCCATGTCCCTGTCCCTCCTCTCTCCCGTGTCCCTCCCGTGTCCTTCCTCTCCCGTGTCCCGCTCATGTCCCTCCCGTGTCCTTCCTCTCCCCTCTCCCATGTCCCTGTCCCTCCCGTGTCCCTCTCTCCTCTCTCCCGTGTCCCTGTCCCTCCCGTGTCCCTCCCGTGTCCTTCCTGTCCCTGTCCCTCCCATGTCCCTCTCATGTCCCTCCCGTGTCCCTGCCTCTCCCCTCTCCCATGTCCCTGTCCCTCCCGTGTCCATCCCGTGTCCCTCCGCTCTCCCGTGTCCTTGTCCCGGTTGTGTCCCTGTCCCTCCCGTGTCCCTGTCCCTCCCGTGTCCATCCCGTGTCCATCCCGTGTCCCTCCGCTCTCCCGTGTCCTTGTCCCGGTTGTGTCCCTGTCCCTGCCGTGTCCCTGTCCCGGTCCGGTTCGGTCCCGGTCCCGGTTCGGGTGGGGTCCGTCGGCAGCCGGTGGAGGTGAGCGGGGCCATCGAGGAGGAGTTCACGGTCGCCCGGCTCTACATCAGCAAAATCAAATCCGAAGTGAAGTCGGTGGTGAAGCGGTGCCGGCAGCTGGAGAGCCTGCAGCTGGAGTGTCACCGCAAGCTGGAGGTGACAGCCAGGGAGCTCTCGTCCTGCCAGCTCCTCATCTCCCAGGTGCGCTGGGGACAGCGGGGACACCACCAGGGCTGGGGACATCGGGGGGTGCTGGCACCAAGGGTTTGGGGTCCTGAGGTTTGGTGGCATCAAGGGTTTGGGGATTCTGGAATTTGGTGGCACCAAAGGTTTGGGGGTACCAAGGGTTTGGGGACCCTGGGGTTGGGGATACCAAGGGTTTGGGGGTACCAAGGGTTTGGTGGCACCAAGGGTTTGGGGACCCTGGGGTTTGGTGGCCCTGGGGTTTGGTGGCACCAAAGGTTTGGGGGTACCAAGGGTTGGGGGTGGGTTTGGGGGGTACCAAGGGTTTGGTGGCCTTGGGGTTGGGTGGCATCAAGGGTTTGGTGGCCCTGGGGTTTGGTGGCACCAAAGGTTTGGGGGTACCAAGGGGTTGGGGCTACCAAGGGTTTGGGGGTACCAAGGGTTTGGGACCCTGGGGTTTGGTGGCACCAAAGGTTTGGGGGTACCAAGGGTTTGGGGGTACCAAGGGTTTGGGGTGGTGTCTCTGGGTTTGGGGCACCAAGGGTTTGGGGGTACCAAGGGTTTGGTGACTCTGGAATTTGGTGGTCCTGGGGTTTGGTGGCCTTGGAGTTTGGGGGCACCAAGGGTTTGGTGGCCCTGGGGTTTGGGGATACCAAGGGTTTGGGGGGCACCAAGGGTTTGGTGGCCTTGGGGTTGGGTGGCATCAAGGGTTTGGTGGCCATGGGGTTGGGGGTACCAAGGGTTTGGTGGCCCTGAAGTTTGGTGGCCCTGGGGTTTGGTGGCACCAAAGGTTTGGGGGTACCAAGGGTTTGGGGATACCAAGGGTTTGGGGGTACCAAGGGTTTGGGGGGTACCAAGGGTTTGGTGGTCCTGGGGTTGGGGCTACCAAGGGTTTGGGGGTACCAAGGGTTTGGGGACCCTGGGGTTTGGTGGCACCAAGGGTTTGGTGGCCTTGGGGTTGGGTGGCACCAAAGGTTTGGGGGTACCAAAGGTTTGGGGGTACCAAGGGTTTGCTGGCCCTGGGGTTTGGGGGTACCAAGGGTTTGGTGGCCCTGGGGCTGGGGGTACCAAAGGTTTGGGGGTACCAAGGGTTGGTAGCCTTGGGGCTTGGTGTCTCTGGAGTTTGGTGGCACCAAAGATTTGGGGGTACCAAGGGTTTGGGGGTACCAAGGGTTTGGTGGCCTTGGGGTTGGGTGGCATCAAGGGTTTGGTGGCCCTGGGGTTGGGGGTACCAAGGGTTTGGGGGTACCAAGGGTTTGGGGGTACCAAGGGTTGGTAGCCTTGGGGCTTGGTGTCTCTGGAGTTTGGTGGCACCAAGGGTTTGGGGGTACCAAGGGTTTGGTGACTCTGGAATTTGGTGGCCCTGGGGTTTGGTGGCACCAAAGGTTTGGGGGTACCAAGGGTTTGGGGACCCTGGGGATTGGGGATACCAAGGGTTTGGGGGGCACCAAGGGTTTGGTGGCCTTGGGGTTGGGTGGCATCAAGGGTTTGGTGGCCATGGGGTTTGGTGGCACCAAGGGTTTGGGGGTACCAAGGGTTTGGTGGCCTTGGGGTTTGGTGGCACCAAGGGTTTGGGGACCCTGGGGTTTGGTGGCACCAAGGGTTTGGGGGTACCAAAGGTTTGGGGATACCAAGGGTTGGTAGCCTTGGGGCTTGGTGTCTCTGGAGTTTGGTGGCACCAAGGGTTTGGGGGTACCAAGGGTTTGGTGACTCTGGAATTTGGTGGTCCTGGGGTTTGGTGGCCTTGGAGTTTGGGGGTACCAAGGGTTTGGTGGCCCTGGGGTTGGGGCTACCAAGGGTTTGGGGGTACCAAGGGTTTGGGGACCCTGGGGTTTGGTGGCACCAAAGGTTTGGGGGTACCAAGGGTTTGGGGATACCAAGGGGTTGGGGGTACCAAGGGTTTGGGGGTACCAAGGGTTTGGGGGGTACCAAGGGTTTGGTGGCCTTGGGGTTGGGTGGCATCAAGGGTTTGGTGGCCCTGGGGTTGAGGGTACCAAGGGTTTGGGGGTACCAAGGGTTTGGGGACCCTGGGGCTTGGGGATACCAAGGGTTTGGGGGGCACCAAGGGTTTGGTGTTCCTGGGGTTTGGTGGCATGAAAGGTTTGGGGGTACCAATGGTTTGGGGGTACCAAGGGTTGGTAGCCTTGGGGCTTGGTGTCTCTGGAGTTTGGTGGCACCAAGGGTTTGGGGGTACCAAGGGTTTGGTGACTCTGGAATTTGGTGGTCCTGGGGTTTGGTGGCCTTAGATTTTGGGGGCACCAAAGGTTGGGTGGCCCTGGGGTTTGGGGGTACCAAGGGTTTGGTGGCCCTGAAGTTTGGTGGCCCTGGGGTTTGGTGGCACCAAAGGTTTGGGGGTACCAAGGGTTTGGGGACCCTGGGGCTTGGGGATACCAAGGGTTTGGGGGTACCAAGGGTTTGGTGGCCTTGGGGTTGGGGGTACCAAGGGTTTGGGGACCCTGGGGTTTGGTGGCACCAAAGGTTTGGGGGTACCAAAGGTTTGGGGGTACCAAGGGTTGGTAGCCTCGGGGCTTGGTGTCTCTGGAGTTTGGTGGCACCAAGGGTTTGGGGGTACCAAGGGTTTGGTGACTCTGGAATTTGGTGGTCCTGGGGTTTGGTGGCCTTGGAGTTTGGGGGCACCAAGGGTTTGGGGGTACCAAGGGTTTGGGGACCCTGGGGCTTGGGGATACCAAGGGTTTGGGGGGCACCAAGGGTTTGGTGGCCTTGGGGTTGGCGGTACCAAGGGTTTGGGGACCCTGGGGTTTGGGGATACCAAGGGTTTGGGGGTACCAAGGGTTTGGGGGGTACCAAGGGTTTGGGGGGTACCAAGGGTTTGGTGGCCTTGGGGTTGGGTGGCACCAAAGGTTTGGGGGTACCAAGGGTTTGGGGACCCTGGGGTGGGGGTGGGGACAAGGGGGGCTGGGGGTGGGGTGGGGGGGGGGTGGGGGGTTTGGGGGCCCTGGGGTTTGGTGGCACCAAAGGTTTGGGGGTACCAAGGGTTTGGGGACCCTGGGGCTTGGGGATACCAAGGGTTTGGGGGTACCAAGGGTTTGGTGGCCTTGGGGTTGGGTGGCATCAAGGGTTTGGTGGCCCTGGGGTTGGGGCTACCAAGGGTTTGGGGGTACCAAGGGTTTGGGGACCCTGGGGTTTGGTGGCACCAAGGGTTTGGTGGCACCAAAGGTTTGGGGGTACCAAGGGTTTGGGGCTACCAAGGGTTTGGGGGTACCAAGGGTTTGGGGGTACCAAGGGTTTGGTGGCCCTGAAGTTTGGTGGCCCTGGGGTTTGGTGGCACCAAAGGTTTGGGGGTACCAAGGGTTTGGGGGTACCAAGGGTTTGGGGACCCTGGGGCTTGGGAATACCAAGGGTTTGGGGGTACCAAGGGTTTGGTGGCCTTGGGGTTGGGTGGCATCAAGGGTTTGGTGGCCCTGGGGTTGGGGGTACCAAGGGTTTGGGGGTACCAAGGGTTTGGGGACCCTGGGGTTTGGTGGCACCAAGGGTTTGGTGGCACCAAGGGTTTGGGGGTACCAAAGGTTTGGTGACCCCAAGATTTGGTGTCCCTGGGGTTTGGTGGCACCAAGGGTTTGGGGGTACCAAGGGTTTGGTGACCCCAAGATTTGGTGTCCCCAGGGTTTGGGGGTACCAAGGGTTTGGGGGTACCAAGGGTTTGGGGACCCTGGGGTTTGGTGGCCCTGGGGTTTGGTGGCACCAAAGGTTTGGGGGTACCAAAGGTTTGGTGACCCCAAGATTTGGTGTCCCCAGGGTTTGGTGGCACCAAGGGTTTGGGGGTACCAAGGGTTTGGTGGCCCTGAAGTTTGGTGGCATCAAGGGTTTGGTGTCCCCGGGGTTCGGTGTCCCCAGGGTTTGGTGACACTGTGTTTGGGGGTCCCTGGGGGTGTCGGGGGGGGTGGCCGCATGTCCCCAGGGGTGGGGTCTGATGTGTGAGGGGGGGTCCGGCAGCACGAGGCGAAGATCCGGTCCCTGACGGAATACACGGGGGCTCTGGAGCTGCGGAAGAGGCAGCTGGAGGAGGCTCAGGATGCGCTGAGCCAGGAGCTGAGCCGGCTGCAGGCACAGGGTGGGGGCACGGGGGGAATCGGGGGGCTGGGGGGGAATGGGGGGAATGGGGGAGCTGGGGGGGCACGGGGGGAATGGGGGGGAATGGGGGGGATGGGGGAGCTGGGGGGGAATGGGGAGGATGGGGGAGCTGGGGGGGCACAGGGGGAATGGGGGGGAATGGGAGAGAAATGGGGAATTGAGAGGGAAATGGGGGAATGGGGGGAGATGGGGGAAATTGGGGTACAGGGGGATGGGAGGGAAATGGGGGGGCACGGGGGGAATGGGGGAAAAGGGGGGGCTGGGAGGGCACGGGGGGAATGGGGGGCCTGGGGGGGCTGGGGGGGAATGGGGGGGAAATGGGGAATTGAGAGGGAAAGGGGGGGATGGGGGGGAATGGGGGAAATGGGGGGGCTGGGAGAGAAGGGAGGGAAAGAGGGGGCTGGGGGGGGCTGGGGGGGCACAGGGGGAATGGGGGGGAATGGGGAATGGGAGGGAAATGGGGGTACAGGGGGATGGGAGGGAAATGGGGGGGCTGGGGGAGAATGGGGGGGCATGGGGGAAAGGGGGGGCTGGGGGGGAATGGGAGGGAATGGGGAATGGGAGGGAAATGGGGGTACAGGGGGATGGGAGGAATGGGAGGGAAATGGGGGGGCTGGGGGGGAATGGGGGGAAAGGAGGGGCTGGGGGGGCACGGGGGGAAATGGGGAGGTGGGGAAATGGGGAATGGGGGGCAAAGGGGGGCTGAAAGGGGGCAATGGGGGAATGCAGGGATGGGGGAATGGGGAAATGGGAGAATGGGGGAAATGGGGGTAGGGTTGGGGAAATAGGGGAATGGGAATGGGGGAGAATGGGGAAATGGGGGTACAGGGGGATGGGGGAATGGGGAAATGGGAGAATGGGGGAAATGGGGGTACAGGGGGATGGGGGGAAGATGGGGGGGCTGGGGGGCAATGGGGGCAATGGGGGGCACAGGGGAAGGGGGGGAAATCAATGGGGTGCTGGGGGGCAGTGGGGGGCACAAGGGAATGGGAGGGATGGGGGTGTGGAAGGAGGGGGGACACCGGGGGGGACACAGGGGTCTGAGAGGGCAATGTGGGGCTGGGGGGAAATTGGGGGGGCTGGGAGGAATCTGGGGGGCTGGGGGGGTTATGGGGGGCTGGGAGGCACAGGGGGCTGGGGGGATGGAGAGGATGGGGGGCACACAGGGGGTTGGGGGGGCACTGGGAGGGGGGGGCATGGCCTGGGGGGATGGAGGGTCTCGGGGAGATGGGGGGGTCCCTGACCCCCCCAACCTGAGCAACCTGGGCACCCCACAGAGGCGGCCCAGGGGGTGGCCCGGGGGGAGCAGGATGAGACCCCCGAGACCGATGAAGTCAAGGTGAGGGGGGGGCACCCCTGGGGGGGTCCCGAGGGGGAGCAGTTGGGGGTCCTTAGGGCACCTGGGGTGTCCTAGAAGTGGGGTGGGGGTCTCCGGTGTGTTGGGGGGCGCTGAGGGTCCCTGGGGGGGGTCCCGGGGGGTGTTGGGGTGGGGGTCTCTGGGTGAGGGTCCCCGTGGGGTGCTGAGGGGAATCCCCAGAGAGTGGGGGGGTCGCTGGGGGGGGGGGTCCTGGGGGTGCTGGCATGGGGGTCCCTGGGAAGGGTCCCCAGAGGGTGTTGGGGTTCTGGGGGGTCCTTGGGGGGTTCCCTGGGGGATGTAGGGGGAGTTCTTGGAGGATTCTGGGGGGGTCCTTGGGGGATGCTCTTGGGGGGCTCCCCAGGGGATTCCGGGGGGGTTCCTCGGGGGATTCTGGAGGGGGGGTGTCCTTGGGGGATGCTCTTGGGAGGTTCCCCGGGGGATGCAGGGGGGGTTCTCGGGGCATTCTGGGGGGGTCCCCGGGGGGATGCTGAGGGGTCCCCGGGGGTGTTCTTGGGGGGTTCCCCAGGGGATTCCGGGGGGGTTCTCGGGGGATTCTGGGGGGGGGTGTCCTTGGGGGATGCTCTTGGGAGGTTCCCCGGGGGATGCAGGGGGGGTTCTCGGGGCATTCTGGGGGGGTCCCCGGGGGGATGCTGAGGTCCCGGGGGTGTTCTTGGGGGGTTGGGGATTCCGGGGGGTTTCTTGGGGGTTTCTGGGGGGAGTCCTGACCTTTGGGGGTTCCCTGGGGATGTTGGGGGTCTGTGGGGGGTGCGGGTGCTGACCCCCCCCCCGCAGAAGGCTCTGGAGCTGCAGTTGGAGTCCCAGCGGGAGGCTCAGCAGCGGCAGCTCGGGCGGCTCCGGGATGAGATCAACGAGAAGCAGAAAATCATCGATGAGCTGCGGGAGTGAGAGACACAGACCCCAGACCCAGCCCCCAGACCCACTCCAATCCCATCCCTCCATCCCAGCCCCCAGACCCACCCCAATCCCATCCCCATCCCACCCCCATCCCAGCCCCCAGACCCATCCTAACCCTATCCTAATCCCATCCCCATCCAACCCCAGACCCACCCCAATCCCATCCCCATCCTCAACCCCATCCCAGCCCCCAGACCCACCCCAATCCCATCCCCATCCCCATCCCAGCACCCAGCCCACCCCAATCCCTCCCTCCATCCCAGCCCCAGCCCCAGCCCCAGACCCACCCCAATCCCATCCCCACTCCCATCCCAGCCCCCAGACCCATCCTAACCCTATCCTAATCCCATCCCCATCCCAACCCCAGACCCACCCCAATCCCATCCCCATCCCCATCCCAGCCCCCAGACCCACCCCAATCCCCTCCCTCCAGCTCAGCCCCCAGACCCACCCCAATCCCATCCCCATCCCCACCCCCATCCCAGACCCCAGACCCAGACCCCAGACCCATCCCAACCCTATCCTAATCCCATCCCAATCCCATCCCCACCCCACCCATCTCAGACCCCATCCCCACCCCAATCCCATTACCCCATCCCCACCCCAATTCCAGCCCCCAGACCCACCCCAATCCCCTCCTCCCATCCCAGCCCCCAGACCCATCCCAGTCCCATCCCCCAGCCCCATTCCCATTCCAACCTCATCCTAATCCCATCCCAATCCCACCCCCATCCCCATCCCCATCCCCATCCCAGACCCAGACCCCTCCCCATCCCAATCCCAACCCTGACCCCCTCCCCCCATCCTCCCCCCTGCCCATCCCCCCGCCCACTTTCGACCCTCACCCCATCCCCAACCCAAACCCAAACCCAAACCCAACCCCTCACCCCCTCCCCATCCCTGTCCCTTCCCTGTCCCCCTCCTCGTCCCTTCCCTGGATTCGACCCCATCTGGGGGGGGGGCGTGGGGGGGCAGAGCCCTCAGTGCGTCCTTCTGACTGTCCCTCTGTCTGTCCCCCTGTCCATCCCCCTGTCCCCATCCCTGTCTCCTGTCCCCTCCTGTCCCCTCCCGTCCCGTCCCAGTCTGAACCAGAAGCTGCAGCTGGAACTGGAGCGGTTGCGGGGGGAGCACGAGGCGCTGCGGGGGGAGGAGAGGGCGAAAACCGCGCGGCTGCAGGAGCTGACGTGAGACCCCCCCCCCGGGACCCCCCCTCACCCTCGGGAACCCCCGACACCCACAGGACCCCCCCTCACCCATGAGACCACCCGACACCACCGGGACTCCCCCCCCAACACCCATAGGACCCCCCCGACACCCACAGGACCCCCCGACACCCACAGGAGCCCCCCAAACCCCCTCGATCCCCCGATATTCACAGGACCCCCCCTCACCTCTGAGACCCCCCGACACCCACGGGACTCCCCCCCTACACCCATAGGACCCCCCCCCGATACCCTCAGGACCCCCCCTCACCCACAGGAACCCCCGACACCCACAGGGCCCCCCCCCTCCGACACCCCCGGGACTCCCCCCCGACACCCACAGGACCCCCCGACACCCCAAGGACCCCCCCTCACCCGCGGGACCCCCCGACACCCACGAGACTCCCCCCCGACACCTATAGGACTCCCCTGACACCCCCGGGACCCCCCCTCACCCGCGGGACCCCCCGACACCCACGGGACTCCCCCCCCACACCCATAGGACCCCCCCCGATACCCTCAGGACCCCCCCTCACCCCCAGGACCCCCCCCGACACCCCCAGGACCCCCCTCACCCCCGACCCCGATATTCACAGACCCCCCGACACCCCCAGGACCCCCCTCCGGGACCCCCTGGGACCCACAGGACCCCCCCGACCCCGACACCCCCAGGACCCCCTCACCTCCGGGACCCCCCGGGACCCACAGGACCCCCCCGGGACCCCCCCCCCGACACCTCCAGGCCACCCCATCACAGCAATGACCCCCCCCATCTCCCCCCCCCCAAACACCTTCAGCACCCACATCACCCCTGGGACCCCCCCACCCTAGGACTGACTCCCCCCCACCTTAGGTGTGCCCCCCCCCCACAGCTTATGGGGACCCCCCACCCACCTTAGGGGTCACTCTGCCACCTTAGGGGTGCCCCCCCCCACACACCTTAGGGTGCCCCCCCTATCCTAGGGGTGCCCCCCCACCTTGGGGTGTTCCCCCCACCTTCGGGTGGCCCCCCCACCTTAGGGTGCTCCCCCCATCTTGGGGTGCTCCCACCACCCTAGGGGTGCCCCCCCCCAGCATGGGGTGCTCCCCTCACCTTGGGGTGCTCCCCCTACCCTAGGGCTGACCCCCCCCACCTTGGGGTGTCCCCCCGCCACCTTGGGGTGCTCCCCCCACCTTAGGTTTGCCCCCCCCCCACAGCTTATGGGGACCCCCCACCCACCTTAGGGGTCACTCTGCCACCTTAGGGGTGCCCCCCCACACACACCTTAGGGTGCCCCCCCTATCCTAGGGGTGCCCCCCCACCTTGGGGTGTTCCCCCCACCTTGGGGAAACCCCCACCCACCTTAGGGGTCACTCTGCCACCCTAAGGGTGCCCCCCCCCCCCCACCATGGGGTGCTCCCCCCACCTTCGGGTGGCCCCCCCCCACCTTAGGGTGCCCCCCCCAACCTTGAGGTATCCCCCTTCCCTATGGCTGACCCCCCCCCACGGGTGCCCCCCCAACTTAGGGGTGCCCCCCCCCACCCTTGGGGTGCTCCCCCCCAGGGGTGCCCTTACCCTTCTACCCCCCCCCACCTTAGGGTGCCCCCCCACCCTAGGGGTGCCCCCCCCACCTTAGGGTGCCCCCCCCATCTTGGGGTGCCCCCCCCGGTGGGACCCCCCCATACCCTAGGGGTGCCCCCCCCACCCTAAGGGTGCCCCCCCCACCTTAGGTTGCTCCCCCCATCTTGGGGTGCTCCCCCACAGGGGTGCCCATTACCCCCCTACCCCCCCCAACTTGGGGTTCCCCCCCCACCTTAGGGTGCCCCCCCCCACCTCGGGGTTCCCCCCCCATCTTGGGGTGCCCCCCCATCTTGGGGTTCCCCCCCCACCTTGGGGTTCCCCCCCCACCTCGGGGTTCCCCCTCCCACCTTGGGGTGCCCCCCCACCTTGGGGTGCCCCCCCTCACCTTGGGGTGCCCCCCCCCACCTTGGGGTCCCCCCCCCCACCTCGGGGTCCCCCCCCCATCTTGGGGTCCCCCCCCACCTCGGGGTGCCCCCCCCCACCTTGGGGTCCCCCCCCCATCTTGGGGTTCCCCTCCCCACCTTGGGGTTCCCCCCCCACCTTGGGGTGCCCCCCCCCACCTCGGGGTTCCCCCTCCCACCTTGGGGTTCCCCCCCCACCTCGGGGTGCCCCCCCCACCTTGGGGTCCCCCCCCCCATCTTGGAGTTCCCCCCCCCACCTTGGGGTCCCCCCCCAAACTTGGGGTCCCCCCCCACCTCGGGGTGCCCCCCCCCACCTTGGGGTTCCCCCCCCACCTTGGGGTCCCCCCCAAACTTGGGGTCCCCCCCCCATCTTGGGGTTCCCCCCCCACCTTGGGGTGCCCCCCCCAATCTTGGGGTTCCCCCCCCATCTTGGAGTCCCCCCCACCTTAGGGTGCCCCCCCCCACCTTGGGGTTCCCCCCCCACCTTGGGGTTCCCCCCCCCACCTTGGGGTCCCCCCCCATCTTGGGGTCCCCCCCCACCTTAGGGTGCTCCCCCCATCTTGGGGTGCCCCCCCCAGGGGTACCCCCCCCCTACCCCCCCCAACTTGGGGTTCCCCCCCCACCTTGGGGTGCCCCCCCCCACCTTGGGGTCCCCCCCCCATCTTGGGGTCCCCCCCCCACCTTGGGGTTCCCCCTCCCACCTTGGGGTCCCCCCCCCCATCTTGGAGTCCCCCTCCCACCTTGGGGTGCCCCCCCCAAACTTGGGGTCCCCCCCCCATCTTGGAGTTCCCCTCCCCACCTTGGGGTGCCCCCCCCCACCTCGGGGTTCCCCCCCACTAGGTGCCCCACTGGTGCCTCCCACCTTGGGTTCCCCTCTCCCCACCTCTTGGGGCCCCCCACTGGGTTCCCACCTTAGGGTGCCCCCCCCACCTCGGGGTTCCCCCCACTTGGGGTCCCCCTACTTGGAGTTCCCCTCCCCACTTGGGGTGCCCCCCCCCACCTTGGGGTGCCCCCCCCACCTTGGGTTCCATCTTGGAGTCCCCTCCCACCTTGGGGTGCCCTCTTGGTGCCCCCATCTTGGGCCCCCCATCTTGGAGTCCCTCCACCTTAGGGTGCCCCCCCCCACCTCAGGGTTCCCCTCATCTTGGGGTTCCCCCCCCACCTCGGGGTTCCCCCCCCCACCTTAGGGTCCCCCCACCTCGGGGTGCCCCCCCAATCTTGGGGTCCCCCCCCCAGGTTTCTCCACGAGCGCCACGAGCAGTCCAAGCAGGACCTCAAGGGGCTGGAGGAGACCGTGGTAAGTTTGGGGGGGGGGGGGGAAAATCTGGGGGGGGGTCTGGGGGGGTTTATGGGTCTGGGGGGGTCTGGGGGTCCCTGTGCACCCCCTGATCTGTGCCCCCCCCCAGGCCCGTGAACTCCAGACCCTCCACAACCTGCGGAAGCTTTTTGTTCAAGACGTCACAACTCGAGTCAAGAAAGTGAGGGGGGGGGAAATGGGGGGGGGGGGAGAGGAAAATGGGGGGGGGGAGAGAAATTGGGGGGGTCTGGGAAAAATGGGGGGGTCTGGGAAAATTGGGGTGTGTGAAATGGGGGGGTAAAGGGAGGGGGAAAAAGGGGAGAAAGGGGAAGGGGAGAGAAAGGGGATGGGGGGCAAAATGGGGGGGGGGAAATGGGGGGGGGAGGAAAATGGGGGGGGGAAATTGGGGGGGTCTGAGAAAATTGGGGGGGTCTGGGAAAATGGGGGTGTATGAAATGGGGGGGTAAAGGGGGGGGAAAAAAGGGGAAAAGGGGAAGGGGAGAGAAAGGGGATGGGGGCAAAATGGGGGGGGGAGAGAAAAATGGGGGGGTCTGAGAAAATTGGGGGGGGTCTGAGAAAACTGGGGGGGTCTGGAAAAATGGGGTGTATGAAATGGGGGGGTAAAGGGAGGGGGAAAAAAGGGGGAAAAGGGGGGGGAGAGAAAGGGGATGGGGGCAAAATGGGGGGGGGAAAATGGGGGGGGTCTGAGAAAATTGGGGGGGTCTGGGAAAATTGGGGGGGTTTGGGAAAATTGGGGTGTATGAAATGGGGGGGTAAAGGGAGGGGGGAAAAAGGGGGGAAATGGGGGGGAGAGAAAGGGGATGGGGGCAAAATGGGGGGCAAATGGGGGAGGAAATTGGGGGAAAATTGGGGGTCTGGGAAACTGGGGGCAGAGGAAATGGGGGATAAAATGGGGGCAAAGGGGCCATGCCCAGCTGGGGGCAGTGCAGGGTTTGGGGGTTATGGGGGTTTGGGGGGGGTCCAGGAGGCTTTTGGGGGGGGTCACGGGGATTGGGGGGGGCTTGGGGGGCTTGGGGGGGTCACAGAGGGTTTGGGGGGGGCATGGAGGGTTTGGGGGGGGTCATGGCCAGTTGGGGGGGGCAGTGTGGGTTGGGGGGGGTCACAGGGGTTTGGGGGGGTCACAGGGATTTGGGGGGGTCGCAGGAGTTTGAGGGGGGTCCTGGGGGCTTGGGGGGGGTCACGGGGGTTTGGGGGGGGGTTCATGTCCAGCTGGGGGGGGCAGTGCAGGGTTTGGGGGGGTCACAGGGGGGTTGGGGGGGTCATGGTGGTTTGGGGGGTTCACGGGGATTGGGGGGGGTCAAAGAGGGTTGGGGGATCACAGAGGTTTGGGGGGGGTCATGTCCAGTTGGGGGGGGCAGTGCAGGGTTTGGGGGGGTCACAGGGGGGTTGGGGGGATCATGGGGGGTTGGGGGGGTCACAGGGCTTTGGGGGCTCATGTCCAGTTGGGGTCACAGGAGTTTGAGGGGGTCCTGGGGCTTGGGGGTCACAGAGGGTTTGGGGGGGGTCATGTCCAGCTGGGGGGGGCAGTGTGGGTTGGGGGTGGTCACAGGGCTTTGGGGGGATCACAAGGATTTGGGGGGGTCACAGGGGTTTGGGGGGGGCATGGGGGTTTTGGGGGGGGTCATGTCCAGTTGGGGGGGGCAGTGCAGGGTTTGGGGGCGGGGTTTGGGGGTCACAGGGATTTGGGGGGGTCACAGGAGTTTGAGGGGGGTCCTGGGGGCTTGGGGGGGGTCACGGGGGTTTGGGGGGGGCATGGAGGGTTTGGGGGGGGGTCATGTCCAGCTGGGGGGGGGCAGTGTGGGTTGGGGGGGGTCACAGGGGCTTGGGGGGGTCACAGAGGTTTGGGGGGGGTTCATGGCCAGTTGTGGGGGGGGCAGTGCAGGGTTTGGGGGGGTCACAGGGGTTTGGGGGGGTCATGGGGGGGTTGGGGGGGGTCATGTCCAGTTGGGGGGTTCACAGGAGTTTGAGGGGGGTCCTGGAGGTTTGGGGGGGGTCATGGGGGTTTAGGGGGTTCACAGGAATTTGGGGTGCTCATAGCCAGTTGCGGGGGGTCATGGAGAGTTGGGGGGGGCCCAGAAGGGTTTGGGGGGGTCACAGTGGTTTTGGGGGGGGGGCCATGCCCAGCTGGGGGGCTCAGGGGAGCTTTAGAGGTGCTATGGGGGGGGGCATCCACATCGGGGAGGTCCTGGCTGGCTTTGGGGGTGCTGTGCGGGGTTGTTGGGGGGGGATGGGAAACTGAGGACCCCCCCGTATTTTCTCCCTCCCCGTATTTTCCACGCCCCTTATTTCCAGAGCGCAGAGCTGGAGCCCGAGGACAGTGGGGGGCTGCACTCCCAGAAGCAGAAGATTTCCTTTCTTGAGAACAACCTGGAACAACTTACAAAGGTTCACAAACAGGGGAGGGGGGCTTTTGGGGACCCCCCCCCACCACATCACCCCCCCCACCCCCCCCATCACCCCCCCCACCCATCCCCATCACCCACCCCAGGGCCCCTCCAGACTGCACCCTCCCCCCCCTCGCTTTCTGGGCTCTGCTTCATCCCCCCCCTCCCCCCAAAAGTGTCCCTCCCCCCCCCCAAAATATGTCCATCCCCCCCAAAAGTGTCCCCCCCCCCAAAAAAAAGTCCCCCCCCGCAGGGTGACACAGGGGGGGTCACACACTGATACCCCCTCTGTTGCCCCCCCCTTCCTAGCTGCCCCCCCCCTGTTCACAAACAGGTGGGGGGGGAGGGGGGCTTGTTTTGGGGCCCCCCCAACCCCATCACATCACCCACCCCAGGGCCCCCCAGACTGCACCCTCCCCCCCGCTCTGGGCTCTGCTTCATCCCCCCCCCCCCAAAGTGTCCCCCCCCCCAAAGTGTCCCCCCCCCCGCAGAAGTGTCCCCCCCCCGCAGGGTGACACAGGGGGGGTCACACACTGATGCCCCCTCTGTGCCCCCCCCCTTCCTAGCTGCCCCCCCCAAAATAATGTCACCCCCCTGTTCACAAACAGGTGGGGAGGGGGGGGGGCTTCTTTTGGGGACCCCCCCCCACCCCATCACCCCCCCCACCCATCCCCATCACCCACCCCAGGGCCCCTCCAGACTGCACCCTCCCCCCCCTCGCTTTCTGGGCTCTGCTTCATCCCCCCCCTCCCCCCAAAAGTGTGTCCCCCCCCCCCAAAAATATCCACACCCCCCCCCAAAATATGTCCACCCCCCCCAAAAGTGTCCCCTCCCCCCAAAAAAAAGTGTCCCCCCCCCAAAAGGTGTCCCCCCCCCCAGGGTGACACAGGGGGGGTCACACACTGATACCCCCTCTGTTGCCCCCCCCCTTCCTAGCTGCCCCCCCCCCAAAAAAAGTGTCACCCCCTGTTCACAAACAGGTGGGGGGGGTGAGGGGCTTCTTTTGGGGACCCCCCCCCACCCCATCACCCCCCCCAACCACCCCCATCACCCACCCCAGGGCCCCTCCAGACTGCACCCTCCCCCCCCTCGCTTTCTGGGCTCTGCTTCATCCCCCCCCCCCCCCAAAAGTGCCCCCCCCCCAAAATGTCCCTCCCCCTCGTCCGTCCCCAAAGTGTCCCCCGCAGAAGTGTCCCCCCCCTGCAGGGTGACACAGGGGGGGTCACACACTGATACCCCCTCTGTTGCCCCCCCCTTCCTAGCTGCCCCCCCCTGTTCACAAACAGGTGGGTGGAGGGGGGGTCTTGTTTTGGGGGCTCTTCCTCTCAACCCCCATCACCCACCCCAGGGCCCTCCAGACTGCACCCTCCCCCTCGCTTTCTGGGCTCTGCTCCATCCCCCCCCAAAAGTTTCCCCCCCAAAAATGCCCCCCCCAGAATGTCCCTCCCCCCACAGAGTGTCGTGTCCCCCCCACGAGGTGGTACTGGGGGGGGGGGTCACACGCTGATGCCCCCTCTGTTGCCCCCCCCTCCCCAGCTGGATCTCTGGGTGGCCAAGGTATCGCGACCCCCCAACCCCCTCACCGCCCCCCAGGGCAGGACACGCGTGGGGGCCCCACACCCCGGGAGGGTGGATCCAACTCCCCCCCAAACTCACTGTGACCCCCCACGGTATTTCGGGGCACAGCCCTGACCGGCACCTTCCTGCCTGCTGCCCCCCCCGCACCGAACCCCCCCTCCGAACCTCCCCCCAACCGAACCCCCCCTCCGAACCCCCCCCGAACTCCCCCCCAACCGAACCCCCCCTCCCGAACCCCCCAAGAAACCCCCCACCGAACCGACCCCCCCCGACCCCCCCCCTCCCGAACCGAACCCCCCCCCCGCATGCGGTGTCACTGCTGGGGGGCTGGGACCCCCCCCCGAGGCGCTGCTGGGTGGGGGGTGGGTGTCGGTACCGGTACCGGTACCGGTGGTGGTGTCGCAGCCCCGCAAGTTCGGCCGTGGGAGCGCGGGACCGGGGGGTGCTCAGGAGTGCCCGGTACCGGTACCGGTGCTGATGGGGGACTGGAGGGTACCGGGAGTGCTGGTACCGGGAGTGCTGGTACCGGGAGTACCGGTACCGGGGTGGGCGTCTGGGAGGTGCCCGTTGGGTCCTGCTTCCCGGTACCGGTGTCGACCCGGTCCCGCACCCGGTCCGTGCCAATGCGGTGCCGGAGGGTGCCGGGCTCCGGGGGTCCCGGGAGTGCCGGTACCAGTGATGCCGGGTCCCGGTACCGGTGCCGTTGGGTGTCGGTTCCGGTGCTGACCCGGTACTGCAGTACCGGAGGAGGTCCGGGGGCCACCGGGGGTCCCGGGGCTGCTGTTCCCGGTGGTGCCGGTTGCCGGTACCGGTGCCGTTGTGTTCCGGTCCCGGTTCTGTCCCGGTCCTGTAGTACCAGGGAAGGTCCGGGGGGCACTGGGGGTGCTGAGGGGTACCGGGGGGTACCGGGGCTGCCGTTCCCGGTGGTGCTGGTTCTCGGCACCGGTCACGTTTGGTCCCGGTTCTGACCCGGTCCAGCAGTACCGGGGGAGATCCAGGGGGCACCGTGGATGCTAAAGGGCCCCGGGGGGTCCCGGGGGGTCCCGGGAGCTGCCGTTCCCGGTGGTGCCGGTTCCAGGCCGCGGTGCCGTTGTGTCCCGGTTCCGGTTCCGGTTCTGACCCGGTCCCGCAGCTGGTTCGTGACAATCTAGTACCGGAGGGGGTCCGGTGTGTAGCGGGGGATGCTGAGGGGTCCCGGGGGGTCCCGGGAGCTGCCGTTCCCGGTGGTGCCGGTTCCAGGCAGCGGTGCCGTTGAGTCCCGGTCCCGGTCCCGGTTCTGACCCGGTACTGTAGTACCGGGGGAGGTCCGGGAAGTGCCTGGGTATGCTGAGGGGCACCAGGGGGTGCCGGGGGGCACCGGGGGATGCTGAAGGGTCCCGGGAGGTCCCGGGAGCTGCCGTTCCCGGTGGTGCCGGTTCCAGGCAGCGGTGCCGTTGTGTCCCGGTGCCGGTTCCGGTTCTGACCCGGTCCCGCAGCTGGTTCGTGACAATCCAGTACCGGAGGGGGTCCGGTGTGTACCGGGGGATGCTGAGGGGTCCCTGGGGGTCCCGGGGGCTGCCGTTCCCGGTGGTGCCGGTTCCCAGCAGCGGTGCCGTTGAGTCCCGGTGCCGGTCCCGGTTCTGACCCGGGGGAGGTCCGGGAGGTGCCTGGGGATGCTGAGGGGCACCAGGGGGTGCCGGGGGGCACCGGGGGATGCTGAGGGGTCCCGAGAGCTGCCGTTCCCGGTGGTGCCGGTACCAGGCAGCGGTGCCGTTGAGTCCCGGTGCCGGTCCCGGTTCTGACCCGGTCTGTGGCAATGCAGTGCCGTTGGGTGTCGGTTCCGGTTCTGACCCGGTCCAGCAGTACCGGGGGAGATCCAGGGGGCACCGCGGATGCTGAAGGGTCCCGGGGGGTCCCGGGGGCTGCCGTTCCCGGTGGTGCGGGCTCCCGGCAGCGGTGCCGTTGAGTCCCGGTGCCGGTTCCGGTTCTGACCCGGTCCTGTAGTACCGGGGGAGGTCCGGGATGTGCCTGGGGATGCTGAGGGGCACCGGGGGGCACCGAGGGATGCTGAAGGGTCCCGGGAGGTCCCGGGAGCTGCCGTTCCCGGAGGTGCCGGTTCCAGGCAGCGGTGCCGTTGTGTCTCGGTACTGGTCCCGGTTCTGACCCGGTACTGTAGTACCGGGGGAGGTCCGGGATGTGCCTGGGGATGCTGAGGGGCACCGGGGGGCACCGAGGGATGCTGAGGGGTCCCGGGAGGTCCCGGGAGCTGCCGTTCCCGGTGGTGCCGGTTCCCAGCAGCGGTGCCGTTGTGTCCCGGTGCCGGTTCCGGTTCTGACCCGGTACTGTAGTACCGGGGGAGGTCCGGGGGGCACCGGGGGATGCTGAGGGGCACCAGGGGGTGCCGGGGGGCACCGGGCGATGCTGAGGGGTCCCGGGGGCTGCCGTTCCCGGTGGTGCCGGTTCCCAGCAGCGGTGCCGTTGAGTCCCGGTGCCGGTTCCGGTTCTGACCCGGTCCCGCAGCTGGTTCGTGACAATGCAGATCTGCGCTGTGAGCTTCCGAAGCTGGAGAAGCGGCTCCGCGCTACGGCTGGGCGAGTGCAGGCCCTGGAGGCGGCGCTGAGAGCGGCCAAGGAGGGGGCGCGGGTGGAGAAGCGGCGGCACCAGGAGGAGGTGGAGAGGATCCGGGAGGCCGTGAGGGTGCGGGGGGGGCCCCGCAGGACACACAGCGCCCACATCGGTAACGGGGGGGCTGGGGGGCTGGGGGGAGTGGGGGGGAGCGGAGGGGGGGGGGATGGGTGCGGGGGTCTGGGGGCTTGGGAGGGGAAATGGGTGCGGGGGGGGTTGAGGTAGATGGGTGCGGGGTTTTGGGGTGGGGGGTGAATGGGTGGGGGTTGGGTTTGGGGTGGGGGTGAATGGGGGTGGGGGGAAGGGGGTTGGGGGCGTGAGATGGGTGCGGGGAGTTGGGGTGGCAAAGGGTGCGGGGGTTTGGGGGCTTGGGGGGGAAATGGGTGCGGGGGGGGTTGAGGTAGATGGGTGCGGGGTTTTGGGGGTGGGGGGTGAATGGGGGTGGGGGGCTGGGGGGGTGGGAGAGGTTTGGGGTGGGGGGTGGAGGGGAGAAATGGGTGCGGGGGTTTGGGGGGGGCAAAGGGGTGCGGGGGTTTGGGGGCTTGGGGGGGGAAATGGGTGCGGGGGGGGCGGAGGGGGTTGGGGGGGCTTGGGGGGGGAAATGGGTGCGGGAGTTGGGGGCTTGGGGTGGGGGTGAATGGGTGCGGGGGGGTCGGGAGGGGGGGTGGGGGTGTCTAGGGGGTAAAATGGGTGCGGGGTTGAATGGGGGTGGCGGGGGTTGTGAGGAGGAAATGGGTGCGGGAGTTTGGGGTGGGGGGTGAATAGGGGCAGGGGTCCGGGATGGAGGGGGGTGAATGGGTGCGGGGGGGGCGGGAGGGGGGTTGGGGGGGCTTGGGGGGGGAAATGGGTGCGGGGATTCGGGGTGGGGTTGAATGGGGATGGGGGGGTTTGGGGGTGCGGGAGTTTGGGGTGGGGGGTGAATGGGGGCAGGGGTTCGGGATGGAGGGGGGTGAATGGGTGCGGGGGGGTAAGGGGGTGCGGGCGTTTGGGGTGGGGGGTGAATGGATGCGGGGGTTTGGGGATGGGGTGAATGGGGGTGGGGGGCTTTGGGGTTGGGGGGTAAAATGGGTGCGGAGCTTTGGGGTGGGGGGATTTGGGGGGGAAATGGGTGGGGGGGGTTTGAGGTAAATGGGTGCGGGGGTTTGGGGGTGGGGATGGGGTGAATGGGGGAAGGGGGTTGGGGGCGTGAGATGGGTGCGGGGAGTTGGGGTGGCAAAGGGGTGCGGGGGTTTGGGGGCTGGGGGGGGGAAATGGGTGCGGGGAGTTGGGGGCTTGGGGTGAGGGGTGAATGGGTGCGGGGGGGTCGGGAGGAGGGGTGGGGGGGTTTAGGGGGTAAAATGGGTGCGGGGATTCGGGGTGGGGTTGAATGGGGATGGGGGGGTTTGGGGGTGCGGGGGTTTGGGGGCTTGGGGGGGAAATGGGTGCGGGGGGGGTTGAGGTAGATGGGTGCGGGGTTTTGGGGTGGGGGGTGAATGGGGGTGGGGGGCTGGGGGGATGGGAGAGGTTTGGGGTGGGGGGTGGAGGGGAGAAATGGGTGCGGGGGCTTGGGGGGGGAAATGGGTGCGGGGAGTTGGGGGCTTGGGGTGGGGGGTGAATGGGTGCGGGGGGGTCGGGAGGAGGGGTGGGGGGGTTTAGGGGGTAAAATGGGTGCGGGGATTCGGGGTGGGGTTGAATGGGGATGGGGGGGTTTGGGGGTGCGGGCGTTTGGGGTGGGGGGTGAATGGGGGCAGGGGTTCGGGATGGAGGGGGGTGAATGGGTGCGGGGGGGTTTGGGGGTGCGGGCGTTTGGGGTGGGGGGTGAATGGATGCGGGGGTTTGGGGATGGGGTGAATGGGGGTGGGGGGCTTTGGGGTTGGGGGGTAAAATGGGTGCGGAGCTTTGGGGTGGGGGGATTTGGGGGGGAAATGGGTGGGGGGGTTTGAGGTAAATGGGTGCGGGGGTTTGGGGGTGGGGATGGGGTGAATGGGGGAAGGGGGTTGGGGGCGTGAGATGGGTGGGGGGTTTTGGGGTGGCAAAGGGGTGCGGGGGTTTGGGGGCTTGGGGGGGGAAATGGGTGCGGGGGGGCCGGGAGGGGGGTTGGGGGGGCTTGGGGGGGGAAATGGGTGCGGGGAGTTGGGGGTTTGGGGTGGGGGGTGAATGGGTGCGGGGGGGTCGGGAGGGGGGTGGGGGGGTTTAGGGGGTAAAATGGGTGCGGGGATTCGGGGTGGGGTTGAATGGGGATGGGGGGGTTTGGGGGTGCGGGAGTTTGGGGTGGGGGGTGAATGGATGCGGGGGTTTGGGGATGGGGTGAATGGGGGTGGGAGGCTTTGGGGTTGGGGGGTAAAATGGGTGCGGAGCTTTGGGGTGGGGGGATTTGGGGGGGAAATGGGTGGGGGGGGGTTGAGGTAAATGGGTGCGGGGGTTTGGGGGTGGGGGTGGGGTGAATGGGGGAAGGGGGTTGGGGGCGTGAGATGGGTGGGGGGTTTTGGGGTCTTTGGGGGGGGAAATGCGTGCGGGGGATTTGGGGGTGGGGGGTGAATGGGTGGGGGCTTGGGGGTGAATGGGGGCAGGGGATGGGGGGGCATAGGGAGGGAAATGGGTGTGGGGGTTTGGGGGGGGCAAAGGGGTGCGGGGGTTTGGGGGCTTGGGGGGGGGATAGGGGTGAGGGGGTTTGGGGTGGGGGGATTTGGGGGGGGAATGGGTGAGGGGGTTTGGGGGGGGCATAAGGGGGGAAATGGGTGCGGGGAGTTGGGGGTTTGGGGTGGGAGGTGAATGGGGTCTGGGGGCTTGGGAAATGGGTGCGGGGGGGTGAGGGGGTGCGGGCGTTTGGGGATGGGGTGAATGGGGGTGGGGGGCTTTGGGGGTGGGGAGGAAAATGGGTGCGGGGCTTTGCGGTGGGGGGGTTTGGGGGGGAAATGGGGACGGGGTTTGGGGGTGGGGATGGGGTGAATGGGGGAAGGGGTTGGGGGGAAATGGGTGGGGGGTTTTGGGGTCTTGGGGGAAATGGGTGCGGGGTTTGGGGGAATTTGGGAGGAGAAATGGGGGTTGGAGGTTTGGGGGTGGGGGTGAATGGGGGTGGGGGCTGGGGGCATGGGGAAATGGGGGTAAATGGGTTTTGGGGTTCGGGATGGGGTGAATGGGGGTGGGGGGTTTGGGGGGAGGAAATGGGTGCGGGGGTTCGGGGGAGCAAAGGGGTGCGGGGGTTTGGGGGCTTGGGGGGGGAAATGGGTGCGGGGGGGGTCGGGAGGGGGGTTGGGTGGGGGCTTGGGGGTGAATG
The DNA here is from genome assembly GCA_023079485.1 of Archilochus colubris. NCBI lineage: Eukaryota > Metazoa > Chordata > Aves > Apodiformes > Trochilidae > Archilochus > Archilochus colubris. Next base: position 1,960,226 of record CM041113.1, read on the forward strand.
GGAGCGGGGGTTCGGGGGGGGGCAAAGGGTTGTGGGGGTTTGGGGGTTTGGGGTGGGGGGTGAATGGGGGCTTTTGGGGGGGGAGAAATGGGGGCAGGGGGCTTGGGGGGGCACATGGGTGCGGGGAGGTTTGGGGGTGAGGGGTGGGGGTCACATGGGGGGGGATTTGGGGGGCCACAGGGGTGCGGGGGGCACGGGGGGGGCACGGTGACTGCAAGGACCGTGTTGGGATGGGGGGGTTCGGGGGGCACCATCGTTGCAGGGAGGGGGGGTCCATCAGTACGGGGGGGGGGCAGGGGGTGCACAGGGTGGGGGGGCCCGGGGGTCTTGGGGTGCAGGGAGGGGGGGGGGGCACTGTCCCAGGGGGTGCTCTAGGTCAGCCTGGGCAGGGGGACACACAAGTATGGGGGTACACCCCCCCCCCTGTCCCCCCCCCAGCCAAACCGGTGCGGGCCGGGCAGGTGCCTGCGGTGTCCCCCCCCGGGCTGAGCTTCACCAACAGCCTCTTCCAGGGGTACCCCGGGGGGGGGGCTCTGCCAGGACCCCAGGGACTGTGAGTGGGGGCACAGGGGGCACCGGGTATGGGGGAAGGATGGGGGGTATTGGAGGGGGGCAAGGCTGGGAGGGGGCATGAGGGGGACTGGGGAGTATGGGGGGCTGGGAGGAGTGGGGGCATGGGGGTTGTGGGGAGGGGGGGTGGGGGTCTGGGAGTCCTCGGGGGCACTGGGGGGCTGGGGGTCCTGGGAGGGGGTGGGAGAGGGGATCCTGGGGGCACAGAATTGGGGGGGGCGTGGGGGGGGGCAAGGGGGGTTGTGAGGAGTTGGGGGGGGCCCGGGGGGGTCCTTGGGGGACACTGGGGGGGGGCACAAATTGGGGGGGGTCCTGAGGGGAGGGCTGGGGGGGGACAGGAGGTTGGGGGCAGGAGGGGGGGAGTGGGGGGGGGGGGTCCTGGGGACAACCTTGGGGGGGGGGGATGGAGAGGGTAAAAGGGACAGGACACGGGGGGGGGACACTGTTGGGGACACGGGGGCTCTGTCCCCATGTTGCCCCCCGTGTCCTCACTTGTCCCTCTGTGCCCCCCCCGACCCCCCCCCAGCTTTGCCAGTGGCCCCACCACCCTCCCCAGCCCCCCCCCGGACACCTACGATCAGCTCAATGTGGATAATGGTGAGGGGGGGGGTCCCAAAAAGGGGGGGGGGTCCCTAATTTGTGGGATGGGGACATGGGGGGGTCCCGTCCCCCCCCCAGCCCCCCCTGCAAGCTGCTGCTCTGTCCCGCAGGGAACGTGACAGACATCAATGACAATCGGTAAGGGGGGGTCTGGGGGGGCTCAGGGGGGGTTGGGGGTCTGTACCCCAGCTGACCCCCCCCCTCGTGGTGCCCCCCCAGGAGTGACCTGTCCTGTGCCTGTGAGGCTGAGGAGCAGGGGAAGATCTTCCCCCTGCGCCAGGAGGCAGCAGCCAGCTAATGCCCCCCCCCAGGATTGGGGACCCCCCCGGTGGGTACTGAGGACCCCCCCCTGCCAGAGACCCCTCCCCATAACCCCCCCTGCTGGGTTCTGGGGTTCCCTGTAACACCCCACATGGGTACTGGGGGCTCCCTCATCACCCCCCCCTCCCATATTGGGGACCCCCCCCCTCAGAGACCCCCAGGGACCACTAATGCCCCCCCCCAAGTATTGGGGACCCCCCCCAGTTGGGTACTGGGAACCCTCCCATCTCCCTCCCCTGGTCCTGGGGACCCCCCCAAGGGGTTTTGGGCACTTCCCCATTGCCCCCCCCCACGTATTGGGGACCCCCTCCACTCAGAGACCCCCAGGGACCACTAATGCCCCCCCCCCAGGAATTGGGGACCCCCCCGGTGGGTACTGGGGACCCCCCCCTGCCAGAGACCCCCCCCATAACCCCCCCTGCCAGGTTCTGGGGTTCCCTGTAACATCCCACACGGGTACTGGGGGCTCCCTCATCATCCCCCCCTCCCATATTGGGGACCCCCCCCCCTCAGAGACCCCCAGGGACCACTAATCCCCCCCCCCAAGTATTGGGGGGACCCCCCCCTGCCAGAGACCCCCCCCATAGCCCCCCCTGCTGGGTTCTGGGGTTCCCTGTAACACCCCACATGGGTACTGGGGGGTCCCTCATCACCCCCCCCCACCCCATATTGGGGACCCCCCCCCTCCTCAGAGACACCCAGGGACCATTAATCCCCCCCCAAGTATTGGGGACCCCCCCCTGCCAGAGACCCCCAAACCCCCCCCCAGTTGGATACTGGGAACCCTCCCATCTCCCTCCCCTGGTACTGGGGACCCCCCCAAGGGGTTCTGGGCACTTCCCCATTGCCCCCCCCCAGGTATTGGGGACCCCCCCCACTCAGAGACCCCCAGGGACCACTAATTCCCCCTCCAGGGATTGGGGACCCCCCCCCCCATGGATCCTGGGGACCCCCTCCTGCCAGAGACCCCCCCCATAACCCCCCCTGCTGGGTTCTGGGGTCCCCTGTAACACCCCACATGGGTACTGGGGGCTCCCTCATCACCCCCCCCCCCCTGCCAGAGACCCCAAACCCCCCCCTCTGGTGGGACCCCCCCTCAGAGACCCCCAGGGACCACTAATTCCCCCCCCAGGGATTGGGGAACCCCCCCCCATGGGTCCTGGGGACCCCCCCCCTGCCAGAGACCCCCAAACCCCCCCAGTTGGGTACTGGGAACCCTCCCATCTCCCTCCCCTGGTACTGGGGACCCCCCCAAGGGGTTTTGGGCACTTCCCCATTGCCCCCCCCCATGTACTGGGGACCCCCCCCTGCCAGAGACCCCCCCCATAACCCCCCCTGCCGGGTTCTGGGGTTCCCTCTAACACCCCACATGAGTACTGGGGGCTCCCTCATCACCCCCCCCTTCCCATATTGGGGACCCCCCCTCCTCAGAGACCCCCAGGGACCACTAATGCCCCCCCCAGGGATTGGGGACCCCCCCCCAGTTGGGTACTGGGAACCCTCCCATCTCCCTCCCCTGGTCCTGGGGACCCCCCCAAGGGGTTCTGGGCACTTCCCCATTGCCCCCCCCCATGTATTGGGGACCCCCCCCCCCCAAAGAGACCCCCAGGGACCACTACACTAATCCCCCCCCCCCCAAGTATTGGGGACCCCTCCTCCATTTCCCCCCAGTGACTCCCACCCCCCCCCCAGCAGGTACTGGGGACCCCCCCATCAACCCCCCCCCCCACCCTTGGGACCCCAACTCCCCCCTTGCCCCCCCCCCCATCTATGGGTGTCCCCTGCACCCCCCTTGACCCTTGGGTGCCCCCCCCATGTCCCTCGGGTGCCCCCCCCATTTCCCTTGCCCCCCCCCCCATGTCCCTTGGGTGCCCCCCCATGTCCCCTGCCCCCCCCATGTCCCTTGCCCCCCCCCCCCATGTCCCTTGGGTGCCCCCCCCTTTGTGTCCCCAGCTCCCCAAGCCCTGCAGAGCCCCCCCAGGGTTTATCTTGGGGGGGGGGTGGGTTTGGGGTCTTTCCCCCCCCCCAACTGTGTGTCCCCCCCCCAGGTCACCTCTCGCATGTCCCCGGTGTCACCGCCTCCTCCGTGCTCCCCCCACGCTCGCCCACTTTGGGGGGGGGGGGGTCCCCAACACCCCCCCCCCCACCCCCCCGACACCCCCTGACTCCCCCCTCACCCTTTTTGGGGTGGGGGGGTCCCGGCTGGGTCTGGGGGTGCTGCCCGGGCTCTGCTTTGCCTTAAGCTGATTCCGGGGGGGGGGGATTTCCGGGACCCCCCCCCCCGGCCCCAACCCCCCCAGATATTGGGGGGGGGGGCAGCCCCAGATTTAGGGGTCACCCCCAACTGTGGGTCACCCCCTGCCTCCTTGCACAGCCCCCGTTTTCCTCTGCTTGGCACTGCTGTGCCCCCGTGTGTGTAGGGGTCTCGTGCCCCCTCTGTATCCCCCCCCCCCCAGCGCTGCATGTGCCCCCCCCCCCAGCACTTCTGGGGGGGGCTCAATAAAGGCAGAGATGAGAGAGGAGTCTGGGGGGGCTGGGGGGGGCACAGGTGGGAATTGGGGGGGGGGTCGGGGGGGTATTAAGGGAATGGGGGGGGGGAGCTTTGAGGGGGGGTCCTGGGGAATTCGGGGAAAGGGGGGAGCCGGGGGGGTCATAAATGGAAACTGGGGGGGGGTTGGAAATGGGAATTGAGGGGGGGGTCCTGGGGAACGAGGGGGATGGGGGGGGCTTTGAGGGGACCTGGGGGGTCACAGATGGGAATTGGGGGGGGTCAGGGGGGAATTAGGGGATGGGGGGGGGTCGGGGGCTTGAGAGGACCGGGGGGGCGGAAATAGGAATTGGGGTCCTGGGGAATTAGGGTGGGGGCTATGGGGGGGCTTTGAGGGGACCCGGGGGGGTCACAGGTGGGAATTGGGGGGGTCATGAGGAATGAGGGGGGCTGGGGGAACCGGGGGGGGTAGAGGTGGGAATTGGGGGGTCGGGGGCTTCAAGAAGACCCGGGGGTCGGGAATTAGGGGTCTGGGGGCTATGGGGGGGCTTCAAGAGGACCCGGGGGGGGTCGCAAATGGGAACTGGGGGAGCTCGGGGGGCAATTAGGGGGTCGGGGGGGCTTCAAGAAGACACGGGGGGGGTCCCAAATGGGAATTGGGGGGGGGGTGTTGTGGGGAATTAGGGGGTTGGGGGCTATGGGGGGGGCTTTGAGGGGACCTGGGGGGTCACAGGTGGGAATTGGGGGTCGGGGCGAATTAGGGTCAGGGGCTATGGGGGCTTTGAAGGACCTGGGGGTCATGAGGAATGAGGGGGCTGGGGGGGGCTGGGGGGGGTAGAGATGGGAATTGGGGGGGGGGTCGGGGGGAATTAAGGGGATGGGAATTAGGGGGGGGGTCGGAAATAGGAATTGGGGGGGGTCCTGGGGAATTAGGGGCTGGGGGCTATGGGGGGGCTTTGAGGGGACTCGGGGGGGTCACAGGTGGGAATTGGGGGTTGGGGGAATTAGGGGATGGGGGGGGTCGGGGGGAGCTTCAAGAGGATCCGGGGGGGTTGGAAGTCACAATTGGGGGGGGGTCGAGGGGGAATTAGGGGGTCGGGGGGGGCTTCAAGAAGACCCAGGGGGGGGTTGTGGGGAGTTAGGGGGCTGGGGGCTATGGGGGGCTTTGAGGGGACCCGGGGGGGGTCACAGGTGGGAATTGGGGGGGTTTGGGGGGGAATTAGGGGATGGGGGGGTCGGGGGGGCTTCGAGAAGACCTGGGGGGGTCACAAATGGGAACTGGGGGGGCTCGGGGGGCAATTAGGGGGTCAGGGGCTACGGGGGGGCTTTGAAGGGACCCGGGGGGGTCACAGGTGGGAATTGGGGGGGTTTGGGGGGGAATGAGGGGGATGGGGGGGGTCGGGGGGGCTTTTAGGGGATCTGGGGGGGGGGGTTGGAGATGGGATTTGGGGGGGGGGGTTTATGGGGGGCTCAGCTCTGACCCCTCCATCTCTCTCAAACCCCATTATTGATTTCTTTTTCTCGGGGTGGGGGGGTTGGTGAGAGCTCTGCCCCCCCCGGAGCAAAATAACCAAAATAAAGAGAAAAGACCCAAACCGGATTCTCCCCAACTTGCGGGGGGGGGGTTTTTTTGGGGGGGGTTTTATTCTTTTCATCACCGAGATCCCAGAGCAGCAAAACCCAGGACTTGGTTTGGAGGAGGAGTTGGGGCCCCCCCGGGAAGGATTTGGGGGTTTCAATTCCCCTTTGTGTGGATTTGGGGGTTCGGAGCCCCCCCCTGAAAAGATCTGGGGGGTTGGGGGCCTTTTAAAAGGGGTTTGGAGCCCCTCGGAGAGGTTTTGGGGTTCAAAGCCCCCCCAGAAGGAGCTGTGAGGGTTTGGGGTCCTTCCAGGAGATCTCTGGGGTCCAAACCCCTTTGGGAACCCCCCCTGAAAGGATTTTGGGGGTTTGGAGCCCCCCCTGAAAGGTTTTGGGGTTCAGAGCCCCCTTGAAAGGCTTTTGGGGTTCAGAGCCCCCCCAGAAGGAGCTGTGGGGGTTTGGGGTCCTTCCAGGAGATCTCCGGGGTCCAAACCCCTTTGGGAGCCCCCCCTGAGAGGAGTTTTGGGGGTTTGGAGCCCCCCCTGAAAGGTTTTGGGGTTCAAAGCCCCCTTGAAAGGGTTTTGGGGTTCAAAGCCTCTCTGAAAAGATTTTTTGGGGGTTTAAAGCTCCTTTGTATGGATTTTGGGGTTTTGGGGCCTTTTAAAAGGTTTTGGGGGTTTGGGGCCCCCTTGAAAGGGTTTTGGGGTTCAGAGCCCCCCCAGAAGGAGCTGTGGGGGTTTGGGGTCCTTCCAGGAGATCTCTGGGATCCAAACCCCTTTGGGAGCCCCCCCTGAGAGGAGTTTTGGGGGTTTGGAGCCCCCCCAGAAAGGAATTATAAGGATCTGGAGCCCCTCGGAAAGGTTTTGGGGTTCAAATCCCCTTTGTATGGATTTTGGGGTTCAAAGCCCCCCCAGAAGGAGCCGTGAGGGTTTGGGATCCTTCCAGGAGATCTTTGGGGTCCAAACCCCTTTGGGAACCCCCCCAGAGAGGGGTTTTGGGGGTTTGGAGCCCCCCCTGAAAGGTTTTGGGGTTCAAAGCCCCCTTGAAAGGGTTTTGGGGTTCAAAGCCCCTATGTAAAGATTTTTTTGGGGTTCAAAGCTCCTTTGTATGGATTTTGGGGTTTGGGGCCCTTTTAAAAGGTTTTAGGGGTTTGGAGCCCCCCCTGAAAGGATTTTGGGGGGTTTGGAGCCCCCTTGAAAGGGATTTTTGGGGTTCAGAGCCCCTTGAAAGGGTTTTTGGGGTTCAGAGCCCCTTTGTATGGATTTTGGGGTTCAAAGCCCCCCCAGAAGGAGCCGTGAGGGTTTGGGGTCCTTCCAGGAGATCTCTGGGGTCCAAACTCCTTTGGGAACCCCCCCTGAGAGGAGTTTTGGGGTTCGGAGCCCCCCCTGAAAGGTTTTGGGGTTCAGAGCCCCCTTGAAAGGGTTTTGGGGTTCAGAGCCCCTCTGAAAAGATTTTTTTGGGGTTTAAAGCTCCTTTGTATGGATTTTGGGGTTTTGGGGCCTTTTAAAAGGTTTTGGGGGTTCGGAGCCCCCCCCTGAAAAGATCTGGGGGGTTGGGGGCCTTTTAAAAGGGGTTTGGAGCCCCCCGGAGAGGTTTTGGGGTTCAAAGCCCCCCCAGAAGGAGCTGTGGGGGTTTGGGGTCCTTCCAGGAGATCTCTGGGATCCGAACCCCTTTGGGAGCCCCCCCTGAGAGGAGTTTTGGGGGTTTGGAGCCCCCTTGAAAGGTTTTTGGGGTTCAAAGCCCCTATGTAAAGATTTTTTTGGGGTTTAAAGCTCCTTTGTATGGATTTTGGGGTTTTGGGGCCCTTTTAAAAGGTTTTTGGGGTTTGGAGCCCCCTCTGAAAGGATTTTGGGGTTCAGAGCCCCCTTGAAAGGGTTTTAAGGGTTTAAAGCCCCTTTGAAAGGTTTTGGGGTTCAGAGCCCCTTTGTATGGATTTTGGGGTTCAAAGCCCCTCGGAGAGGTTTTGGGGTTCAAAGCCCCCCCAGAAGGAGCTGTGGGGGTTTGGGGTCCTTCCAGGAGATCTCTGGGGTCCAAACCCCTTTGGGAACCCCCCCAGAGAGGGGTTTTGGGGGTTTGGAGCCCCCTTTGAAAGGAGTTTTGGGGTTTAAAGCCTCTCTGAAAAGATTTTTTGGGGTTTAAAGCTCCTTTGTATGGATTTTGGGGTTTGGGGCCCTTTTAAAAGGTTTTAGGGGTTTGGGGCCCCCTTGAAAGGGTTTTGGGGGGTTCGGAGCCCCCCCAGAAGGAGCTGTGGGGGTTCGGGGTCCTTCCAGGAGATCTCCAAGGTCCAAACCCCTTTGGGAGCCCCCCCGGAAAGGAGTTTTGGGGGTTTGGAGCCCCTTGAAAGGGATTTTAAGGATCTGGAGCCCCTCAGAAAGGTTTTGGGGTTCAAAGCCCCTATGTAAAGATTTTTTGGGGTTTAAAGCTCCTTTGTATGGATTTTGGGGTTTGGGGCCCTTTTAAAAGGTTTTAGGGGTTTGGAGCCCCCCCTGAAAAGGTTTTGGGGGGGTTGGAGCCCCCTCTGAAAGGGTTTTAAGGGTTCAAAGCCCCTTTGTATGGATTTTGGGGTTGAGCCCCCTCAGAAGGAGCTCTGAGGGTTTGGGGTCCTTCCAGGAGATCTCTGGGGTCCAAACCCCTTTGGGAGCCCCCCCTGAGAGGAGTTTTGGGGGTTTGGAGCCCCCTTGAAAGGGTTTTGGGGTTCAAATCCCCTTTGTATGGATTTTGGGGTTCAAAGCCCCCCCAGAAGGAGCCGTGAGGGTTTGGGGTCCTTCCAGGAGATCTCTGGGGTCCAAACCCCCTTGGGAGCCCCCCCTGAAAGGATTTTGGGGGGTTTGGAGCCCCCTTGAAAGGGTTTTGGGGTTCAAAGCCTCTCTGAAAAGATTTTTTGGGGTTTAAAGCTCCTTTGTATGGATTTTGGGGTTTGGGGCCCTTTTAAAAGGTTTTAGGGGTTTGGAGCCCCCCCTGAAAGGTTTTGGGGGTTCAGAGCCCCCTTGAAAGGGTTTTTGGGGTTTAAATCCCCTTTGTATGGATTTTGGGGTTCAAAGCCCCCCCAGAAGGAGCTGTGGGGGTTTGGGGTCCTTCCAGGAGATCTCTGGGGTCCGAACCCCTTTGGGAACCCCCCCTGAGAGGAGTTTTGGGGGTTTGGAGCCCCTCAGAAAGGTTTTGGGGTTCAGAGCCCCTCCCTTTGTATGGATTTTGGGGTTCAAAGCCCCCTTGAAAGGGTTTTGGGGTTCAAAGCCCCTTTGAAAAGATTTTTTGGGGTTTAAAGCTCCTTTGCATGGATTTTGGGGTTTGGGGCCCTTTTAAAAGGTTTTTGGGGTTCAGAGCCCCTTGAAAGGGTTTTTGGGGTTTAAAGCCCCTTTGTATGGATTTTGGGGTTCAAAGCCCCCCCAGAAGGAGCCGTGAGGGTTTGGGGTCCTTCCAGGAGATCTCCGGGGTCCAAACCCCTTTGGGAGCCCCCCCTGAGAGGATTTTGGGGGTTTGGAGCCCCCCCAAAAGGATTTTTGGGGTTCAGAGCCCCTTGAAAGGGTTTTGGGGTTCAAAGCCCCTCTGAAAAGATTTTTTGGGGTTTAAAGCTCCTTTGTATGGATTTTGGGGTTTGGGGCCCTTTTAAAAGGTTTTTGGGGTTTGGAGCCCCCCCTGAAAGGTTTTGGGGGTTTGGGGCCCTTTTAAAAGGTTTTGGGGTTCAAAGCCCCTCGGAAAGGTTTTGGGGTTCAAAGCCCCCCCAGAAGGAGCTGTGGGGGTTTGGGGTCCTTCCAGGAGATCTCTGGGGTCCGAACCCCTTTGGGAACCCCCCCTGAGAGGAGTTTTGGGGGTTCAGAGCCCCCCCTGAAAGGAATTATAAGGATCTGGAGCCCCTCCGAAAGGTTTTGGGGTTCAAAGCCCCCTCAGAAAGGTTTTGGGGTTCAGAGCCCCCTTGAAAGGGTTTTGGGGTTCAAATCTCCTTTGTATGGATTTTGGGGTTCAAAGCCCCCCCAGAAGGAGCTGTGGGGGTTTGGGGTCCTTCCAGGAGATCTCTGGGGTCCAAACCCCTTTGGGAGCCCCCCCTGAGAGGAGTTTTGGGGGTTTGGAGCCCCTCAGAAAGGTTTTGGGGTTCAAAGCCCCCTTGAAAGGGTTTTGGGGTTCAAAGCCCCTATGTAAAGATTTTTTGGGGTTTAAAGCTCCTTTGTATGGATTTTGGGGTTTTGGGGCCCTTTTAAAAGGTTTTAGGGGTTTGGAGCCCCCCCTGAGAGGAGTTTTGGGGGGTTCGGAGCCCCCTTGAAAGGGTTTTGGGGTTCAAATCCCCTTTGTATGGATTTTGGGGTTCAGAGCCCCTCGGAGAGGTTTTGGGGTTCAAAGCCCCCCCAGAAGGAGCCATGGGGGTTTGGGGTCCTTCCAGGAGATCTCCGGGGTCCAAACCCCTTTGGGAACCCCCCCTGAGAGGAGTTTTGGGGGTTCAGAGCCCCTTGAAAGGGTTTTGGGGTTCAAAGCCCCTCTGAAAAGATGTTTTGGGGTTTAAAGCTCCTTTGTATGGATTTTGGGGTTTGGGGCCCTTTTAAAAGGTTTTTGGGGTTTGGGGCCCCCTCTGAAAGGGTTTTTGGGGTTCAAATCCCCTTTGTATGGATTTTTGGGGTTCAAAGCCCCCCCAGAAGGAGCTGTGAGAGTTTGGGGTCCTTCCAGGAGATCTCTGGGGTCCAAACCCCTTTGGGAACCCCCCCTGAGAGGAATTATAAGGATCTGGAGCCCCTCGGAAAGGTTTTGGGGTTCAGAGCCCCCTTTAAAGGGTTTTGGGGTTCAAAGCCCCTATGTAAAGATTTTTTGGGGTTCAAAGCTCCTTTGTATGGATTTTGGGGTTTTGGGGCCTTTTAAAAGGTTTTAGGGGTTTGGAGCCCCCCCTGAAAAGATTTGGGGGTTTGGAACCCTTTTAAAAGGGGTTTGGAGCCCCTCGGAAAGGTTTTGGGGTTCAAAGCCCCCCCAGAAGGAGCTGTGGGGGTTTGGGGTCCTTCCAGGAGATCTCTGGGGTCCGAACCCCTTTGGGAACCCCCCCTGAGAGGAGTTTTGGGGGTTTGGAGCCCCCTCGGAGAGGTTTTGGGGTTCAAAGCCCCCCCAGAAGGAGCCGTGAGGGTTTGGGGTCCTTCCAGGAGATCTCTGGGGTCCAAACCCCTTTGGGAGGTGCCCAAGTTGCCCCCCAACCCCTCACCCTGTGCCCCCCCCCATTTCTGGGGCAGTTTTCCAGGGGGGACCCCAAAGTTTCTCCTCCCAATTCAAGGATTTTTGGGGTTTTCTCCCCAGGGATGAGGCCGCAGCCCCCCCGGGAAGCTCCAAACCTTTTCCTGGAGTGTTTGTGTGTCCCGGGGGGGTTGGGGGGGGACGGGGACACCCCCATCCCAATGGGATTCAGTCATTAATTCACTTCCATCCCAGTGGATTCCTCCTGGGGGGGGAAGGGGAAGGGGAAGGGGCTCAGTTCAGTTCCTTTCCCCCCTTCCCCCTCTCCCCATCCTCCTGCCAGGAGAAGAACTGGGAAAGTGAAGCCTCATCCCAAAACCCCCACAGGGCTCAGCCCCATAGAACCAGGATCAGCCCCACAGAACCAGGATCAGCCCCACAGAACCAGGATCAGCCCCACAGAACCAGGATCAGCCCCACAGAACCATCAGGATCAGCCCCACAGAACCAGGATCAGCCCCATAGAACCAGGATCAGCCCCACAGAACCAGGATCAGCCCCACAGAACCAGGATCAGCCCCACAGAACCATCAGGATCAGCCCCATAGAACCAGGATCAGCCCCACAGAACCAGGATCAGCCCCACAGAACCAGGATCAGCCCCACAGAACCAGGATCAGCCCCACAGAACCATCAGGATCAGCCCCACAGAACCAGGATCAGCCCCACAGAGCCAGGATCAGCCCCACAGAACCATCAGGATCAGCCCCACAGAGCCAGGATCAGCCCCACAGAACCAGGATCAGCCCCACAGAACCAGGATCAGCCCCACAGAACCAGGATCAGCCCCATAGAACCATCAGGATCAGCCCCACAGAGCCAGGATCAGCCCCACAGAACCAGGATCAGCCCCACAGAACCAGGATCAGCCCCACAGAACCAGGATCAGCCCCAGAGAACCAGGATCAGCCCCACAGAACCATCAGGATCAGCCCCACAGAACCAGGATCAGCCCCACAGAACCAGGATCAGCCCCACAACCCCACAGGGCTCTGCCCCACAGAACCAGGATCAGCCCCACAGAACCAGGATCAGCCCCACAACTCCATTGGGCTCAGCCCCACAGAACCATTGAGCTCATCCCCACATCACCACCAGGTCCAGTCCCACAGCCCCACAGGGTTCAGCCCCACAGCATCACCAGGATCAGCCCCACAGAACCAGGATCAGCCCCACAGAACCATCAGGATCAGCCCCACAGCCCCATCCCAAAAACCCCACAGCCCCATGGGGCTCAGCCCCACACCAGGATCAGCCCCACGGAACCACAGGGTTCAGCCCCACAGAACCAGGATCAGCCCTACAGAACTACTGGGTTCAGCCCCACAGGATTTAGCCCCACTGGGCTCAGCCCCACAGAATCATTGGGTTCAGCCCCACAGAACCAGGTCCAGCCCCACAACCCCACAGGGCTCAGCCCCACAGAACCATCAGGATCAGCCCCACAGCCCCATGGGGCTCAGCCCCACAACTCCACTTGGCTCAGCCCCACACCAGGTTCAGCCCCACAGAACCTCTGGGCTCAGCCCCACAGCCCCATGGGGCTCAGCCCTACAGAACTATTGGGCTCAGCCCCACAGCATCACCAGGTTCAGCCCTACAGAACCATTGGGTTCAGCCCCACAGAACCACCATGATCAGCCCCACAGCATCATTTGGCTCAGCCCCACAGGGTTCAGCCCCACATCACCATCAGGATTAGCCCCACAACCCCACTGGGCTCAGCCCCACAGAACCAGGATCAGCCCCACAGAACCAGGATCAGCTCCACAACTCCATTGGGGCTCAGCCCCATATCACCAGGTCCAGTCCCACAACCCCACTGGGCTCAGCCCCACAGAACCAGGATCAGCCCCACATCACCATTGGGCTCAGCCCCACAGCATCACCAGGTTCAGCCCCACAACTCCATTGGGTTCAGCCCCACAGAATCATTTGGCTCAGCCCCACAGGGTTCAGCCCCACAGAACCATTGAGCTCATCCCCACATCACCACCAGGTCCAGTCCCACAGCCCCACAGGGTTCAGCCCCACAGCATCACCAGGATCAGTCCCACTGGGCTCAGCCCCATAGAACCAGGATCAGCCCCACAGAACCAGGATCAGCCCTACAGAACCAGGATCAGCCCCACAGAACCAGGATCAGCCCCACAACCCCACAGGGCTCAGCCCCACAGAACCATCAGGATCAGCCCCACAGCCCCATCCCAAAAACCCCACAGCCCCATGGGGCTCAGCCCCACAGAACCAGGATCAGCCCCACAACTCCATTGGGTTCAGCCCCACAGCCCCATGGAGCTCAGCCCTACAGACCCATGGGGCTCAGCCCTACAGAACCTTTGGGTTCAGCCCCACAACTCCACTTGGCTCAGCCCCACACCAGGTTCAGCCCCACAGCCCCACAGGGCTCAGCCCTACAGAACTATTGGGCTCAGCCCCACAGCATCACCAGGATCAGCCCCACATCACCAGGTCCAGCCCCACAGCCCCACTGGGTCCAGCCCCACACCCCACAGAGCTCAGCACCCCCCACCCCTTCTCCCACCCCCCAAGAAGAGCAGAGTTTGTGCTGACCCCAGAGCAGGAGGTGTGGGGGGGGGGCAATGGTTCCTTTCCCCCTCTGCACCCCCAGGTTGGGGGTTCCCATTCCCATTCCCATTCCCGGGAAGGGCCCCCCCGGGCTGTGGGGTGCAGGATCCTCCCCTCATTCCCGGCTCCTGCTGTAGTTGAGGGACAGCAGCACCATGCTGTTGGCCAGCAGGGAGGCTTCTGAGGCTGGAAAATGGGGAGGGGGGGCTCAGAGCAGCCCCAAAGCCCCCCCTCACCCCCCGTGTCTGCTCAGGGTCCCCCCCTTTTCCTTCCCACTCCCCCCTTTCCCTCCCTTTCCCCCCACTTCCCCCATTTCCCCCCCCAATCCCCTTTTCCCCCCCACTTCCCTCTTCCCCCCACTCCCCCCTTTTCCTCCCACCCCCCCTTCCCCTCCCACTCCATTTCCCCCCTCCAATCCCCCCTTTCCCCCCCCACTTTTCCCCCCCAATTCCCATTTTCCTCCCTATTCCCCCCTTTCCCCCCCACTTCCCCCATTTTTACCCCCACTGCCCCCTTTCTCTCTCCACTTCCCCCCCATTCCTTCCTTTCCCCCCCACTCTCCCCATTTCCCCCCCAATCCCCTTTTTTTTTTTTTTCTTTTCCCCCCCATTCCCTCCTTTTCCCCTTTCCCCCCACTCCCCCCTTTCTGCCCCTCTCCCTTTTCCCATTTCCTCCTTTCCCCCCCAATCCCCCTTCCCCCCCTTTTCCCCCACTCCCCCCTTCCCCCCTCTTTTCCCCTTTCCCCCCTTTTCCCCCCCAATTCCCATTTTCCCCCCAATTCCCTCCTTTCCCCCCATTTCCCCCCTTTCCCTCCCACTCCCCTCTTCTCCCCCCACTCCCTTTCCCCCCATTCCTTCCTTTTCCCCCCTTTTCCTCCCTCTCCCCCCCTTTCCCCACTCCCCCCTTTTCCCCCCACTCCCCCTTCCCAATTCCCATTCCCCCCATTCCCTCCTTTCCCCCCCCATTCCTCCTTTCCCCCCTCCCATTTTCCCCCCACTCCCTTTTTTTTTTTTTTTTGTTGTTCCCACTCCCCCTTTCCCCCTTTTTCCCCCCCACTACCCCTCCTTTCCCCCAAATTCCCATTTTTCCTCCCATTCCCTCCTTCCCCCCCTCCCCTTTTCCCCACTTCTCTTTCCCCCCATTCCTTCCTTTTCCCCCCTTTTCCTCCCTCTCCCCCCCTTCCCCCCTTTCCCCCTTTTTCCCCACTCCCCCTTTTCCCCCTCCAATCCTTTTCCCCCTCACTTCCTTTTTTTTTTTTTTTTTTTTTTTTTTTCCATTTCCTCCTTTCCCCCCCAATTTCCTCCCTTTCCCCGCCTTCCCCTTTATCCCCCCACTTCCCACTTTCCCCCCATTCCTTCCTTTCCCCCCTTTTCCCCCCCACTCCCCCTTTTTCCCCCCCACTTCCCACTTTCCCCCCTTCCCATTTGCCCCCCCACTCCCCCTCCTTTCCCCCAAATTCCCATTTTCCCCCAATTCCCTCCTTTCCCCCCCTTCCCCTTTTCCCCCCACTTCCCACTTTCCCCCCATTCCTTTTCCCCCCTTTTCCTCCCTCTCCCCCCCTTCCCCCACTCCCCCTTTCCCCCTTTTTCCCCCCCATTCCCCCAATTCCCTCCCACTCCTCCCTTTTTCCCCCCCTTCCCCACTTTCCCCCCTTCCCATTTGCCCCCCCACTCACCCCCCTTTCCCCCAAATTCCCATTTTTCCCCCCATTCCCTCCTTTCCCCTCCAATTCCCTCCTTTCCTCCCTCCCCCTTTTCCCCCCACTTCTCTTTCCCATTCCTTCCTTTTCCCCCCTTTTCCTCCCTCTCCCCCCCTTCCCCCCCCTTTCCCCACTCTCCCCCTTTTCCCCCTCCAATCCTTTTCCCCCCCACTCCCCCCCTTTCCCCCCAATTCCCATTTTCCCCCCATTCTCTCCTTTTCCCCCGTTTTACCCCACCCTCCCACTCTCCCCCCACTCCCTTTCCCCCCTCTCCCCCCTTTTCCCCCCCATTCCCTCCTTTTCCCCTTTCCCCCCACTCCTCCCTTTCTGCCCCTCTCCCTTTTCCCCCCATTTCCTCCTTTCCCCCCCAATCCCCCTTCCCCCCCTTTTCCCCCCACTCCCCCCTTTTCCTCCCACCCCCTCTTCCCCTCCCACTCCTTTTCCCCCCTCCAATCCTCCCCTTTCCCCCCCTTTTCCCCCACTCCCCCCTTTCCCCCCTTTTCCCCCCCAATTCCCATTTTCCCCCCTATTCCCTCCTTTCCCCCCCTTCCCCCCTTTCCCTCCCACTCCCCTCTTCCCCCCCCAATCCCCCCTTTTACTTCCCCTCCTTCCTTTCCCCCCCTCACCCTTTTTCCCCCCCAATCTCCCCATTTCCTTCCCCTCCCACTTCCCCCTTTTCCCCCTCCAATCCTCCCTTTTTCCCTCCCCCCTCCCCCCTTTCCCTCCCACTCCCCTCTTCCCCCCATTCCTTTTCCCCCCTTTTCCTCCCTCTCCCCCCATTTTCCCCCCCACTCCTCCCTTTTCCCCCTCCAATCCTTTTCCCCCCCACTTCCCCTTTCCCCCCCCACTTCCCACTTTCCCCCCCTTCCCATTTTCCCCCCACTCCCCCTCCTTTCCCCCAAATTCCCATTTTTCCCCCATTCCCTCCTTTCCCCCTCCCCTTTTTCCCCCCACTTCCCACTTTCCCCCCATTCCTTCCTTTTCCCCCCTTTTCCTCCCTCTCCCCCATTCTCCCCCCACTCCCCCTTTCCCCTTTTTGCCCCCCACTCCCCCAATTCCCCCCCACTTCCCCTTCCCTCCCACTCCCCCCTTTTCCCCCCCACTTCCCACTTTACCCCCTTTCCATTTTCCCCCCCACTCCCCCCCTTTCCCCCAAATTCCCATTTTCCCCCCATTCCCTCCTTTCCCCCCCTATTCCCTCCTTTCCCCCCCACTTCTCTTTCCCCCCATTCCTTTTCCCCCCTTTTCCTCCCTCTCCCCCCATTCCCCCCCACTCCCTCTTTCCCCCTTTTTCCCCCCCATTCCCCCAATTCCCTCCCACTCCCCCCTTTTTCCCACTTTACCCCCTTCCCATTTGCCCCCCCACTCCCCCCCTTTCCCCCCAATTCCCATTTTTCCCCCATTCTCTCCTTTTCCCCCCTTTTGCCCCTACCCCCCCCTCCCCCCCTCTCCCTTTCCCCCCCTCCCCCCTTTCCCCCCCATTCCCCTTTTCCCCCCCCACTCCCCCCTTTCTGCCCCTCTCCCTTTTCCCCCCATTTCCTCCTTTCCCCCCAATCCCTTCCCCCCCTTTTCCCCCACTCCCCCCTTTTCCCCCCTTTTCCTACTCCCCCCTTTTGCCCCCCAATTCCCATTTTCCCCCCCATTCCCTCCTTCCCCCCCCACTCCCCCATTTTCCCCCCTCTCCTTTTCCCCCCATTCCCCCCTTTTCCTCCCTCTCCCCCCCTTCCCCCCCCTTTCCCCACTCCCCCCTTTTCCCCCTCCAATCCTTTTCCCCCCCACTCCCCCCCTTCCCTCCCACTCCCATTTTCCCCCCCACTTCCCCACTTTCCCCCCTTCCCATTTGCCCCCCACTCCCCCCCTTTCCCCCCCCAATTCCCTCCTTTCCCCCCCACTTCTCTTTCCCCCCATTCCCTTTCCCCCCTTTTCCTCCCTCTCCCCCCATTCTCCCCCCACTCCCTCTTTCCCCCTTTTTCCCCCCCACTCCCCCAATTCCCCCCCTTCCCATTTGCCCCCCCACTCCCCCCCTTTCCCCCAAATTCCCATTTTCCCCCAATTCCCTCCTTTCCCCCCTCCCCCTTTTCCCCCCACTTCCCACTTTCCCCCCATTCCTTTTCCCCCCTTTTCCTCCCTCTCCCCATTTTCCCCCCACTCCCCCTTTCCCCCTTTTCCCCCCCCACTCCCCCATTTCCCTCCCACTTCCCCTTTCCCCCCCCCTTTTCCCTCCCACTCCCCCCCTTTCCCCCAAATTCCCATTTTTCCCCCCAGTTCCCTCCTTTCCCCCCCTTCCCCTTTTCCCCCAACTTCCCACTTTCCCCATTCCCTCCTTTTCCCCCCTTTTCCTCCTCCCTCTCCCCCCATTCCCCCCCACTCCCACTCCCCCCTTTTTCCCCCCCACTTCCCACTTCCCCCCCTTCCCATTTGCCCCCCCACTCCCCCCCTTTCCCCCTAATTCCCATTTTTCCCCCAGTTCCCTCCTTTCCTCCCCCTCCCCTTTTTCCCCCCACTTCCCCTTTCCCCATTCCTTCCTTTTCCCCCCCCATTCCCCCCCCACTTCCCACTTTCCCCCCCATTCCCATTTTCCTCCCCTTGAGCTCCCTGTGGGGGGGAGCAGAGCCCTGGCAAAGGGTTTGGAGCAGGGATAAAGCCACTTTTATCCCCAAAACTGAGTTTCCCCACCCCTAGAGACCTTGGGGGGGCTCCCACTCCCCCCCGTGTCCGTGTTTTTCCCCCCCCCTCCAATTACCTTTGAGTTTGCAGGAAAGTCCCAACCACTGCTCCAACCAATCCCTGCAGGAAGCTGGATCCAGGTGGGTGGAATTGAGACCCCGGAGGTAACAAGCCTGGAAAAGCAGGAAAAAGGGGGAAAAAAATCCATGGAAAAGGTGAAGGAGACCCTGGAGATCCCAGGGAAAGTTGGGATGTGAGCCCAGCACAGCAGGGATGAGCAGGGGGGGGCCCTGGGTGGGGAGTGGGGGCTGGAAAAACTCCTTTTCAAAGGAAAAAATCCTTCCCAAAAGGGAAAATTCCATCCTGGAAAGGGGGTGGGGGTCAGGGGGGGGCCCAGGATGGAGAATGGGAGCTGGAGAAACTTCTTCCCAAAAGGAAAAACTTCCTCCCAGAGGAAAGATTCCATCCTGGAAAGGGGGTGGGGGTCCTGGGTTCCTTCCCAAAAGGAAGAATTCCTTCCCAAAGGGAAAATTCCATCCTGGAAAAGGGGGTGGGGGTCAGGGGTCCCAGGGTGGGGAATGAGAGCTGGAAAAACTTCTTCCCAAAGGAAAAACTTCTTCCCAAAGGAAAAATTCCATCCTGGAAAGGGGGTGGGAGTCCTGGGTTCCTTCCCAAAAGGGATAATTCTTTTCCAAAAGGAAAAACTCCTTCCCAAAGGAGAAATTCCATGCTGGAAAGGGGGTGGGGGTCGGGGGGGGTCCCTGGGTGGGGAATGGGGGCTGGAAAAACTTCTTCCCAGAGGAAAGATTCCATCTTGGAAAGGGGGTGGGGGTCCTGGGTTCCTTCCCAAAAGGAAAAATTCTTTTCCAAAAGGAAAAACGTCTTCCCAGAGGAAAAATTCTGTGCTGGAAAAGGGGGGTGGGGGTCAGGGGGGGGCCCAGGATGGAGAATCAGAGCTGGAAAAACTTCTTCCCCAAGGAAAAACTCCTTCCCAAAGGAAAGATTCCATCCTGGAAAGGGGGGTGGGAGATCCTGAGTGGGGAATGAGAGCTGGAGAAATTCCTTCCCAAAAGGAAATATTCCATCCCAAAAGGGAAAATTCCATGCTGGAAAAGGGGGGTGGGGGTCAGGGGGGGCCCAGGATGGAGAATGGGGGCTGGAAAAACTCCTTCCCCAAGGAAAAACTTCTTCCCAAAGGAAAGATTCCATCCTGGAAAGGGGGTGGGGGTCCTGGGTGGGGAATGGGAGCTGGAAGAATTCCTTCCCAAAGGGAATATTCCTTTCCAAAGGAAAAATTCCGTGCTGGAAAGGGGGGATGGAGCCCTGGGTGGGGAATGGGAGATGGAGAGATTCCTTCCCAGAGGGAAAATTCCTTCCAAAAAGGGAAAATTCCATGCTGGAAAAGGGGGTGGGGGTCAGGGGGGGTCCCAGGGTGGGAATAGGGGCTGGAAAAACTTCTTCCCAAAGGAAAGATTCCATCCTGGAAGGGGGGGGTGGGAGTCCTGGGTTCCTTCCCAAAGGGAATATTCCATCCCAAAAGGGAAAATTCTTTTCCAAAAGGAAAAATTCCATGCTGGAAAAGGGGGTGGGGGTCGGGGGGGGGCCAGGATGGAGAATCAGAGCTGGAAAAGCTTCTTCCCAGAGGAAAAAATCCTTCCCAAAAGGAGAAATTCCTTCCCAAAGGAAAGATTCCATCCTGGAAAGGGGGTGGGAGATCCTGAGCTGGAATTGAGGTGGGTGGGAGCTGGAAATATCCCTTCTCAGGGGAAAAATTCTTTTCCAAAAGGAAAAATCCCTTCCCAAAAGGGAAAATTCCATCCTGGAAAGGGGGGGTGGGAGATCCTGAGTGGGGAATGGGAGATGGAAGAATTCCTTCCCAAAAGGAAATATTCCATCCCAAAAGGGAAAATTCCGTGCTGGAAAGGGGGGTGGGGGGGTCAGGGGGGGTCCCTGAGTAGGAAATGGGGGCTGGAAAATTTCCTTTCCAAAGGAAAAATTTCTTCCCAAAGGGAAAATTCCATCCTGGAAAGGGGGGTGGGGGTCAGGGGGGGTCCCAGGGTGGGGAATGGGAGCTGGAAAAATTCCTTTCCAAAGGAAAAACTCCTTCCCAAAGGAAAGATTCCATCCTGGAAAGGGGGTGTGGGGGTCCTGGGTTCCTTCCCAAAAGGAGTAATTCTTTTCCAAAAGGAAAAATTCCTTCCCAAAGGGAAAATTCCATCCTGGAAAGGGGGGTGGGGGTCAAGGGGGTCCCTGAGTAGGGAATGAGAGCTGGAAAAACTCCTTTCCAAAAGAAAGATTCCATCCTGGAAAGGGGGAGGGAGATCCTGAGTGGGGAATGGGAGCTGGAAGAATTCCTTCCCAAAGGGAAAATTCCGTGCTGGAAAAGGGGTGTGGGGGTCAGGGGGGGTCCCTGGGTGGGGAACTGGAGCTGGAAAAACTCCTTCCCAAAGGAAAAACTTCTTCCCAAAAGGAAAGATTCCATCCTGGAAAGGGGGTGGGGGTCAGGGGGGGGAATGGGGGCTGGAAAAATCCCTTTCCAGAGGGAAATATTCCATCCCAAAAGGGAAAATTCCATCCTGGAAAGGGGGTGGGGGTCCTGGGTTCCTTCCCAAAAGGGAAAATTCTTTTCCAAAAGGATAAATTCCTTCCCAAAAGGGAAAATTCCATCCTGGAAAGGGGGGTGGGGGTCAGGGGGGGTCCCTGAGTGGGGAATGGGGGCTGGAAAAATCCCTTCCCAAAGGAAAAACTCCTTCCCAAAGGAAAGATTCCATCTTGGAAAGGGGGTGGGGGTCAGGGCGGGGAATGGGAGCTGGAAAAATCCCTTCCCAAAAGGGAATATTCCATCCCAAAAGGGAAAATTCCATCCTGGAAAGGGGGATGGGGGTCCTGGGTTCCTTCCCAAAAGGGAAAATTCTTTTCTAAAAGGAAAAACTTCTTCCCAAAGGGAAAACTCCATCCTGGAAAAGGGGGTGGGGGTCAGGGGGGTCCCTGGGTGGGGAATGGGGGCTGGAAAAACTTCTTTCCAAAGGAAAGATTCCATCCTGGAAAGGGGGTTGGGAGATCCTGAGTGGGGAATGAGAGCTGGAAGAATTCCTTCCCAAAGAGAAAATTCCATGCTGGAAAGGGGGTGGGGGTCGGGGGGGGTCCCTGGGTGGGGAATGAGAGCTGGAAAAATCCCTTTCCAAAGGAAAAACTTCTTCCCAAAAGGGAAAATTCCATCCTGGAAAGGGGGGGTGGGAGTCCTGGGTTCCTTCCCAAAAGGAAAAATTCCTTCCCAAAGGGAAAATTCCGTGCTGGAAAAGGGGGGGGGGGGTCAGGGGGGGTCCCAGGGGGGGGAATCAGAGCTGGAAAAATCCCTTCCCCAAGGAAAAACTCCTTCCCAAAGGGAAAATTCCATCCTGGAAAGGGGGGATGGAGCCCTGGGTGGGGAATGGGGGCTGGAAGAATCCCTTTCCAGAGGAAAGATTCCATCCTGGAAAGGGGGTGGGAGTCCTGGGTGGGGAATGGGGGCTGGAAGAATCCCTTCCCAAAAGGGAATATTCCATCCCAAAAGGGAAAATTCCATCCTGGAAAGGGGGGGTGGGGGTCAGGGGGGGTCCTCACCCCTCGCAGCTCCTCTTCAGAAAGCTGTCCCAGCCCCAGGTGCAGCAGGGCCAGATCCAGGTGTTGGATTTCCAGGAGGTGATTCCGGAGCCGAAGGCGCAGGAAGAAGGTTGGCAAATGGGTGGTGAGGAAGAGGATCTGGCTGAGGGCTTTCTGGGAAAGAGAATCCAAGGAAAACAGGGAATTCCCAAAGGGATCAGCCCACTCAGGAACCTCCTCCCATCCCACCCAAACCCCCCCAGCCTGAGGTTTTCCTCTGGGATGAATTGGAATTATCCCACACACACATCCCAGGGAAGGCCGGGAGCAGCTCCAGAGGCTCCGACACCTCCTGGGGTGGGGTGGGAGGGGATGGGATGGGGGGAATGGGGTGGAGTGGGATGGAAGGGGTGGAAGGGATGGGATGGATGGGATGGGATGGGGGGAATGGGATGGGGTGGGATGGGATGGAGGGGATGGGATGGAGGGGATGGGGTGGAAGGGATGGGGGGGATGGGATGGGGTGGAATGGATGGGTGGGGTGGGGTGGGATGGGATGGGATGGAAGGGATGGGATGGGGTGGATAGGGTGGATGGGATGGAGTGGGATGGGGTGGGATGGGGTGGGATGGGGTGGGGGGAATGGGGGAAATGGGGGAATGGGGGGAATGGGGTGGGATGGGATTGATGGGATGGGGTGGGATGGGGTGGAGGAGATGGGATGGGATGGGATGGGATAAAGGGGATGGGGTGGGATGGGGTGGGGGGAATGGGGGGAATGGGGTGGGATGGGACTGATGGGATGGGGTGGGATGGGATAGAGGAGATGGGATGGGATGGTGGGAATGGGATGGAAGGGGTGGGATGGAAGGCATGGGATGGGGTGAGGTGGGATGGATGGGATGGGATAAAGGGGATGGGATGAGATGGATGGGATGGGGTGGAATGGGGGGAATGGGATGGGATAAAGGGGATGGGGTGGGGGGAATGGGATGGATGGGGTGGGATGGGGGGAATGGGGGGAATGGGATGGGATGGGATTGATGGGATGGGGATGGGATGGGGTGGGAATGGGATGGAAGGGATGGGATGGATGGGATTGATGGGATGGGATGGGGGGAATGGGATGGGGTGGGATGGGATGGAGGGGATGGGATGGAGGGGATGGGATGGGATAAAGGGGATGGGATGGATGGGATGGGGTGGAAGGGATGGGGGGAATGGGATGGGATGGGGTGGAATGGATGGGATGGGTGGGGTGGGGTGGGATGGGGTGGGGGGAATGGGGGGAATGGGGTGGGATGGGATTGATGGGATGGGGTGGGATGGAGGAGATGGGATGGGATGGAAGGGATGGGATGGATGGGATGGGATAAAGGGGATGGGATGGGGGGAATGGGATGGGGTGGAAGGGATGGGATGGGATAAAGGGGATGGAATGGAAGGGATGGGAGGGATGGGGTGGGGTGGAGGGGATGGGATGGTGGGAGTGGGATGGAAGGGATGGGATGGGATAAAGGGGATGGGGTGGGATGGGATGGGATGGATGGGATGGGGTGGAAGGGATGGGGTTGATGGGATGGGATGGGATGGGATGGGATGGGATGGGATGGGATGGGATGGGATGGAATGGGATGGAATGGAATAAAGGGGATGGGACGGGATGGGGTGGGATGGGGTGGAGGAGATGGGATGGGATGGTGGGAATGGGATGGAAGGGATGGGATGGGGTGAGGTGGGATGGATGGGATGGGATAAAGGGGATGGGATGAGATGGATGGGATGGGATGGGATGGAGGGGATGGGGTAGGATAGGATGGGATGGGGATGGGATGGGGGGGATGGGATGGAAGGGATGGAAGGGGTGGAAGGGATGGGATGGATGGGATGGGATGGATGGGATAAAAGGGATGGGGTGGGATGGGGGGAATGGGATGGGGTGGGATAAAGGGGATGGGGTGGGATGGATGGGATGGGATGGGGTAAAGGGGATGGGATGGGATCGGGTGGGATGGGGTGGGGGGAATGGGATGGATGGGGTGGGATGGGGGGAATGGGGGGAATGGGATGGAAAGGATGGGATGGGGGGGAATGGGATGGGATGGGGGAAATTGGATGGGGTGGGATGGGATGGATGGGATTGATGGGATGGGGTGGGATGGGATGGGGTGGGGTGGGATGGGGTGGGATGGGATGGAGTTCCTGGCTGGGATGGGCATGGATGTTGGGAATTCCTTCCTGGGATGGATATGGGGGTCTGGAGCTACTGGTTCCATACTGGGATGGACATGGGAGTTGGGAGCTCCATACTGGGATGGATGTGGGTGTGGGGAGCCACCAGTTCCATACTGGGCTGGGTATGGATGTAGCCAGCTCCATACTGGGGTGCCCAGGGCAGGCTGGGGGGTGTGGGACAGCCCAGAGGTGTCCCCTGTCCCCTGTCCCCTGGGAGTTGGGGACCCCCCTGCCCCCTCCCCCACTCACCAGGTGGGGTCCCCGCAGCTCCTGCAGCCCCAGGGGGGACCCCGAGAACAAAGTCCTGAGGGCAACGAGCTCTGAGGGGGGGGGGTGGGCACCACGCAGCACCTGGGGGGACAGGGGGGACATCAGGGGACAGGGGGGGACATTGGGGGACAGGGGGGACATCGGGGACAGGGGGGGACATCAGGGGACAGGGGGGACATCGGGGGACAGGGGGGACATCGGGGGGGACAGGGGGGACATCAGGGGACAGGGGGACATCGGGGGACAGGGGACATCGGGGGACAGGGGACATCGGGGGGACAGGGGACACCTGGGGGGACAGGGGGACATCGGGGGACAGGGGGGACATCAGGGGACAGGGGGGACATTGGGGGACAGGGGGGGACATTGGGGGACAGGGGGGGACAGGGGGGGACATCAGGGGACAGGGGGGACATCAGGGGACAGGGGGGGACATTGGGGGACAGGGGAGAACGGGGGGGAATGGGGGGGATGGGGAGGGACGGGGGGGACAGGGGGAGGAGAAGGGGGCGGACAAGGGGGGACAGGGGAGGGACAGGGAGGGGACAGGAGGGGGACAGGAGGGGGACAGGAGGGGGACAGGGGGGGTGACACGGGGGGGGTGACACGGGGGGGTGACACGGGGGGGTGACACGGGGGGTGACAGGAGGTGGCTCAAGTGACACAGGGGGGGTGTCCCACGGGGGTTGTCCCAGGGGGGTCCCAGGTGTCCCAGGGGGGGTGACACAGGGGGGGTGACACAGGGGGGGTCCCAGGGGGATGTGCCAGGGGGGTGTCCTGGGGGGTGTCACAGGGGAGGGGTCCCACTGGGGGTGTCCCAGGGGGGTGACACAGGGGGGTGTCCCAGGGGGGGTTCTGGGGGGGGTCCCAGGGGGGGTGTCCCAGGGGGGTGTCCCAGGAGGGTCCCGGGGGGGATCCAGGGGGATGTCCCATGGGGGGTGTCCCAGGGGGTGACACAGGGTGACACAGGTGACAAAGGTGACAGGGGGTGACACAGGGGCTGTCCCGGGGGGGTGTCCCAAGGGGGTGTCCCAGGGGGGTGACACAGGGGAGGTCCCAGGGGGTGTCCCAGGGGGGGTCCCAGGGGGTGACACAGGGGAGGTCCCAGGGGGTGTCCCACGGGGGTGTCCCAGGGGGGATCCAGGGGGATGTCCCATGGGGGGTGTCCCAGGGGGGTGACACATGGGGGTGACACAGGGGGTGTCCCAGGGGGGTGTCCCGGGGTGACACAGGTGACAAAGGTGAGGGGTGACCAGGGGCTGTCGGGGGTGTCCCAGGGGGTGTCGGGGGTCCCAGGGTGTCCGGGGGTCGGGGGATCAGGGGGTGTCCCAGGGGGTCCCAGGGGGTCAGGGGGTGTCCTGGGGGGTACCTTGGTGCAGAGCTGCTCCAGGAGCTGCTGCAGCTCCGGGTCCTGCAGGGCCGGGGCCACCAGGGCCAAGCTCTGGACCACGAGGGGGTAGGAGCCTCTCCGGGTCCTGTCCGAGAGCTCCAGGAACTCCTGGTGCTGGGAAGGGCTCCAGAAGTGACGGATCAGGAGCTGCCGGGGGAAGAGGTACCTGGGGAGAAAGGGGGGGGAAACCCCCCAGGGATGCTGCAGAGGGGACTGGGGAAAAGGGAGAGGTGGGGGGATCCCAGGGGTGATCCCAGGGGGATCCCAAAGCTGAGCCCAGGAGGATCCAAGGGTGATCCTAAGGGTGATCCCAGAGCTGATCCCAGGGGGGATCCCAGGTATGATTCCAGGGGGATCCCAGGGATGATTCCAAGGGGGTCCCAAGGTGACCCCAAAGCTGATCCCAAGGGTGATCCCAGGGGTGATCCCAGGGACGGTCCCAGGGATGGTCCCAGGAGGATCCCAGGGTGATCTTAAGGGGGATCCCAGGGGTGAT
This sequence comes from Archilochus colubris, assembly GCA_023079485.1. Taxonomy (NCBI): domain Eukaryota; kingdom Metazoa; phylum Chordata; class Aves; order Apodiformes; family Trochilidae; genus Archilochus; species Archilochus colubris. Next base: position 1,985,916 of record CM041113.1, read on the forward strand.
CCCAAAGCTGAGCCCAGGAGGATCCAAGGGTGATCCTAAGGGTGATCCTAAGGGGGATCCCAGAGCTGATCCCAGGGAGGATCCCAGGTGTGATTCCAAGGGGGTCCCAAGGTGACCCCAAAGCTGATCCCAAGGGTGATCCCAGGGGTGATCCCAGGGGGGATCCCAGGGGGGATCCCAGAGATGGTCCCAGGGGGATCCCAGGGGTGATCCTGGGTGATTCCAAGCTGAGCCCAGGGTGATCCCAGGGTGATCCTAAGGGGGATCCCAGGTGTGATTCCAGGGGGATCCCAGGGGGATCCCAGGGATGATTCCAAGGGGGTCCCAAGGTGACCCAAGCTGATCCCAAAGCTGATCCCAAGGGTGATCCCAGGGGTGATCCCAGGGATGGTCCCAGGGGTGATCCCAAAGCTGAGCCCAGGGGGATCCTAAGGGGGATCCCAGGGGTGATCCCTGGGTGATTCCAAAGCTGAGCCCAGGGGTGATCCCAGGGTGATCCTAAGGGGGATCCCAGGTGTGATTCCAGGGGGATCCCAGAGAGATCCCAGGGATGATCCCAAGGGGGTCCCAAGGTGACCTCAAAGCTGATCCCAAAGCTGATCCCAAGGGTGATCCCAGGGATGGTCCCAGGGGGATCCCAGGGGTGATCCCAAAGCTGAGCCCAGGAGGATCCAAGGGTGATCCTAAGGGTGATCCTAAGGGGGATCCCAGAGCTGATCCCAGGGGGGATCCCAGGTGTGATTCCAAGGGGGTCCCAAGGTGACCCCAAAGCTGATCCCAAGGGTGATCCCAGGGGGGATCCCAGGGGGGATCCCAGAGATGGTCCCAGGGGGATCCCAGGGGTGATCCCAGGGTGATCCTAAGGGGGATCCCAGGTGTGATTCCAGGGGGATCCCAGAGAGATCCCAGGGATGATCCCAAGGGGGTCCCAAGGTGACCTCAAAGCTGATCCCAAAGCTGATCCCAGGGGGATCCTAAGGGGGATCCCAGAGTTGATCCCTGGGTGATTCCAAAGCTGAGCCCAGGGGTGATCCCAGGGGTGATCCCAGAGCTGATCCCAGGAGGATCCAAGGGTGATCCCAAGGGGGATCCCAAGGGGGATCCCAGGTGTGATTCCAGGGGGATCCCAGAGGGATCCCAGGGGTGATTCCAAGGGGGTCCCAAGGTGACTCCAAAGCTGATCCCAAGGGTGATCCCAGGGGGGGATCCCAGAGATGGTCCCAGGGGGATCCCAGGGGTGATCCCAGGGATGATCCCTAAGCTGATCACTGGGGGGATCCCAGGGGTGATCCAAAGAGTGATCCCAGACCTGATCCCAGGAGGATCCAAGGGTGATCCTAAGGGTGATCCCAAGGGTAATCCTAGGGGGGATCCCAAAGCTGATCCCAGAAATGACCCCAGGAGTGATCCTAAGGGTGATCCCAAGGGTGATCCCAGGGGGATCCCAAGTTGACCCCAAAGCTGATCCCAAGGGGGATCCCACGAGTGATCCCGGGGCTGATCCCATGGAGATCCCAGGGATGATCCCAAAGCTGATCCCATGGAGATCCCAGGGTGATTCCAGAGTTGATCCCAGGGGGGTCCCAAAGCTCTTTCCCCCCCCAGCACCCCTGGGGCAGCTCAACCAATGCAGAGATGAGAGAGGAGGGGGGGGCTGGGGGGGTTCAGATGGGAACTGGGGGGGATCAGGGGGGAATTTTGGGGGTGGGGGGGTCAGGGGGGATTCAAGGGGACGTGGGGGGGGGTCAGAGATGGGAATTGGGGGGATCAGGAGGGAATTGGGGGGGTCAGGGTCTGCACTTTGTCCCCTTCATCTCTGCCAGGGGGGGTTGGGTTGGATTTGGGGATGGAATTCTGTTCCCAGAGGGATTGGGATGGAAGGAGGAGGGGGCAGGGGGGCAGGGGGGGGGGGATCCCCCATCCCTGGGGGGTTTGGGAATCCCCAATCCCATGGAAGTGCAGAACTCACATGAGGAGGAGGACCAGGAAGTTGGCAAAGGGGGGGATGGCGAGGATCCCGATGGGCAGAGCCTTCAGCACATCCCGACGGAACTGCCACGGGGGGGAGGGAAATCAGCCCCAAATCAGCCCAAAATCAGCCCCAAATCAGCCCAAAATCATCCCAAAATCAGCCCCAAATCAGCCCTAAATCAGCCCCAAAATCAGCCCCAAAATCAGCCCAAAATCAGCCCCAAAACAGCCCCAAATCAGCCCTAAATCAGCTCCAAAATCAGCCCAAAATCAGCCCCAAAATCGGCCCTAAAATCAGCCCCAAAATCAGCCCTAAAATCAGTCCCAAAATCGACCCCAAATCAGCCCCAAATCAGCCCCAAAATCAGCCCCAAATCAGCCCCAAAATCAGCCCAAAATCAGCCCCAAATCATCCCAAAAACAGCCCAAAATCAGTCCCAAAATCAGCCCCAAATCATCCCAAAATCAGCCCCAAATCAGTCCCAAAATCAGCCCCAAATCAGCCCCAAAATCAGCCCTAAATCAGCCCTAAAATCAGCCCTAAAATCAGCCCCCAAATCAGCCCTAAATCAGCCCCAAATCAGCCCCAAATCAGCCCCAAATTAGCCCAAAATCAGCCCCAAAATCAGCCCCAAATCAGCCCTAAATCAGCCCCAAAATCAGCCCCAAATCAGCCCCCAAATCAGCCCCAAAATCATCCCAAAATCAGCCCCAAAATCAGCCCCAAATCAGCCCTAAATCAGCCCCAAAATCAGCCCCAAAATCAGCCCCAAATCAGCCCCAATCAGCCCTAAATCAGCCCCAAAATCATACCAAAATCGGCCCCAAATCAGCCCCAAATCAGCCCCAAAATCAGCCCCAAATCAGCCCCAAATCAGCCCCAAATCAGCCCCTAAATCAGCCCCAAAATCAGCCCTAAAATCAGCCCTAAATCAGCCCTAAATCAGCCCTAAATCAGCCCCAAATCAGCCCCAAAATCAGCCCCAAATCAGCCCCAAAATCATCCTAAAATCAGCCCAAAATCAGCCCCAAAATCGGCCCCAAATCAGTCCCAAAATCGACCCCAAAATCAGCAAAAATCAGCCCCAAAATCGGCCCCAAAATCATCCCAAAATCAGCCCCAAATCAGCCCTAAGTAAGCCCTAAAATCGGCCCAAAATCAGCCCCAAAATCATCCCAAAATCAGCCCCAAAATCAGCCCCAAAATCATCCCAGAATTGGCCCAAATCAACCCAAAATCAGCCCAAAATCAGCCCCAAAATAAGCCCTAAAATCAGCCCCAAAATCATCCCTAAATCAGCCCCAAAATCAGCCCCAAATCAGCCCCAAAATCATCCCAAAATCAGCCCCAAATCAGCCCCAAATCAGCCCCAAATAAGCCCTAAAATCAGCCCCAAAATCAGCCCTAAAATCGGCCCCAAAATCAGCCCTAAATCAGCCCCAAATCAGCCCCAAAATCAGCCCCAAATCAACCCTAAATCAGCCCCAAATCATCCCAAAATCAGCCCCAAATCAGCCCCAAAATCGGCCCCAAATCAGCCCCAAAATCGGCCCCAAATCAGCCCCAAATCATCCCAAAATCAGCCACAAAATCGGCCCTAAAACAGCCCTAAATCAGCCCCAAAATCACCTCAAAATCAGCCCCAAAATCATCCCAAAATCAGCCCAAAATCAGCCCCCAAATCAACCCCAAAATCAGCCCAAAATCAGCCCAAAATCAGCCCAGAATCAGCCCCAAATCAGCCCCAAAATCAGCCCCAAAATCAGCCCCAAATCAGCCCCAAAATCGATCAGCCCCAATCATCCCAAATCAGCCCCAAAATCAGCCCCAAAATTGGCCCAAATTTGCCAAATCAGCCCAAAATCAACCCCAAAATCAGCCCAAAATCAGCCCAAAATCAGCCCAGAATCAGCCCCAAATCAGCCCCAAAATCAGCCCCAAAATCAGCCCCAAATCAGCCCCAAAATCAGCAAAAATCAGCCCCAAAATCATCCCAAAATCAGCCCCAAAATCAGCCCCAAAATTGGCCCTAAATTTGCCCTAAAATCAGCCCCAAAATCAGCCCCAAAATCAGCCCAAAATCAGCTCCAAATCAGCCCCAAATCAGCCCAAAATCAGCCCAAAATCAGCCCAAAATCAGCCCCAAAATCAGCCCTAAAATCAGCCCCAAAATCAGCCCCAAATCAGCCCTAAATCAGCCCCAAAATCAGCCCCAAAATCATCCCAAAATCAGCCCAAAATTGGCCCCAAAATCGGCCCCAAATCAGCCCCAAATCAGCCCAAAATTAGCCCCAAATCAGCCCCAAAATCATCCCAGAATTGGCCCAAATCATCCCCAAAATCAGCCCCAAATCAGCCCAAATCCCTCAAAAATATCCCAACCCAGCTCCAGAGGGAGGGAAGGGGGGGTTGGAGATGGATCCAACGGGGGGGGAAGGAGCCCAAGTCATCAGATCCAACTAAAATCCTAAAATCAGGGTAATTTGGGATGGAAATGAGCTCCCAAAGTCACCAAATCCAACTAAAATCCTAAAATCAGGATAACTGGGATGGAAATGAGGTCCCAAAGTCACCAAATCCAAACAAAAACATAAATTCAGGATAATTTCGGATGAAAGGGAGCTCCCAAAGTCATCAAATCCAACTAAAATCCTAAATTCAGGATAATTTGGGATGGAAATGAGGTCCCAAAGCATGAGATCCAAACAAAATCCTAAATTTAGGATAACTGGGGTGGAAAAGGAGCTCCCAAAGTCACCAGATCCAAATTAAATCCTAAAATCAGGGTAATTTGGGATGGAAATGAGGTCCCAAAGCATGAGATCCAAATAAAATCCTAAAATTAGGATAATCTGGGATGAAAGGGAGGTCTCAAAGTCACCAAATCCACTCAAAATCCTAAAATCAGGATAATTTGGGATGGAAATGAGATCCCAAAGCATGAGATCCAAATAAAATCTTAAATTCAGGATAATCTGGGATGGAAATGAGATCCCAAAGTCACCAAATCCAACTAAAATCCTAAATTCAGGATAATTTGGGATGAAAGGGAGGTCTCAAAGTTATCAAATCCAAATAAAATCCTAAATTCAGGATAATTTAGGATGGAAAGGAGCTCCAAAAATCACCAGATCCAACTAAAATCCTAAAATTAGGATAATTTGGGATGGAAGTGAAGTCCCAAAGTCATCAAATCCAAATAAAAACACAAAATTAGCATAATTTGGGATGAAAGGGAGCTCCAAAAATCACCAGATCCAACTAAAATCCTAAAATCAGGATAATTCAGGATGGAAATGAGGTCCCAAAGTCATCAAATCCAAACAAAAACATAAAATTAGGATAATCTGGGATGAAAGGGAGGTCTCAAAGTCATCAAATCCACACAAAATCCTAAAATTCGGATCATTTAGGATGGAAATGAGGTCCCAAAGCATGAGATCCAAATAAAATCCTAAAATCAGGATAATTTGGGATGAAAGAGAGGTCCCAAAGTCATCAAATCCAAATTAAATCCTAAAATTAGGGTAATTTGAGATGAAAGGGAGGTCCCAAAGTCACCAAATCCACACAATATCCTAAAATCAGGATAATTTGGGATGGAAATGAGCTCCCAAAGTCCTCAAATCCAAATTAAATCCTAAAATTAGGATAATCTGGGATGAAAAGGAGGTCCCAAAGTCACCAGATCCAAACAAAAACATAAAATCAGGATAATTTGGGATGGAAATGAGCTCCCAAAGTCACCAAATCCACACAAAATCCTAAAATTAGGATAATTTAGGATGAAAGGGAGGTCCCAAAGTCACCAAATCCAAATTAAATCCTAAATTCAGGATAATTTGGGATGAAAGGGAGGTCCCCAAGTCTCCAGATCCACACAAAAACATAAAATCAGGATAATTTGGGATGGAAATGAAGTCCCAAAGTCACCAAATCCAACTAAAATCCTAAAATCAGGATAATTTTGGATGAAAGGGAGGTCTCAAAGTCACCAAATCCACACAAAATCCTAAAATTAGGATCATTTAGGATGGAAATGAGGTCCCAAAGTCACCAGATCCAAATAAAATCCTAAAATTAGGATAATTTAGGATGGAAGGGAGGTCCCAAAGTCACCAAATCCTAAAATCAGGATAACTGGGGTGTGAAAGGAGCTCCCAAAGTCACCAGATCCAACTAAAATCCTAAATTCAGGATAATTTAGGATGGAAATGAGGTCCTAAAGTCACCAAATCCTAAAATCAGGATAACTGGGGTGGAAAAGGAGCTCCCAAAGTCATCAAATCCAACTAAAATCCTAAAATTAGGATAATCTGGGATGAAAGGGAGGTCTCAAAGTCACCAAATCCACACAAAATCCTAAAATCAGGATAATTTAGGATGGAAATGAGGTCCCAAAGCATCAGATCCAAACAAAATCCTAAAATCAGGATAATTTGGGAGGGAAATGAGGTCCCAAAGTCACAAAATCCACACAAAATCCTAAATTCAGGATAATTTGGGATGAAAGGGAGGTCTCAAAGTTATCAAATCCAAATAAAATCCTAAATTCAGGATAATTTAGGATGGAAAGGAGCTCCAAAAATCACCAGATCCAACTAAAATCCTAAAATTAGGATAATTTGGGATGGAAGTGAAGTCCCAAAGTCATCAAATCCAAATAAAAACACAAAATTAGCATAATTTGGGATGAAAGGGAGGTCCCAAAGTCACCAGATCCAACTAAAATCCTAAAATCAGGATAATTCAGGATGGAAATGAGGTCCCAAAGTCATCAAATCCAAACAAAAACATAAAATTAGGATAATCTGGGATGAAAGGGAGGTCTCAAAGTCATCAAATCCACACAAAATCCTAAAATTCGGATCATTTAGGATGGAAATGAGGTCCCAAAGCATGAGATCCAAATAAAATCCTAAAATCAGGATAATTTGGGATGGAAGGGAGGTCCCAAAGTCATCAAATCCACACAATATCCTAAAATCAGGATAATTTGGGATGGAAATGAAGTCCCAAAGTCACCAAATCCAACTAAAATCCTAAAATCGGGAAATTTTAGGTTGGAAATGAGGTCCCAAAGTCACCAGATCCTAAAATCAGGATAACTGGGGTGGAAAAGGAGCTCCCAAGGTCACCAGATCCAACTAAAATCCTAAAATCAGGATAATCTGGGATGAAAGGGAGGTCCCAAAGTCATCAAATCCACACAATATCCTAAAATCAGGATAATTTGGGAGGGAAATGAGCTCCCAAAGTCACCAGATCCACACAAAATCCTAAAATCAGGATAATTCAGGATGGAAATGAGATCCCAAAGTCACAAAATCCTAAAATCAGGATAACTGGGATGGAAATGAGGTCCCAAAGTCCCCAAATCCAAATTAAATCCTAAAATTAGGATAATCTGGGATGAAAGGGAGGTCCCAAAGTCATCAAATCCTAAAATTAGGATAATTTGGGATGGAAATGAGGTCCCAAAGTCACCAAATCCAACTAAAATCCCAAATCCAGGCTCATTTGGGGTTGGGGGGTCCCGGGGGTCCCCACCTGCCTCAGCCTCTCCATCTCCCTGTAGGGCAGCTGCTCCTTGCTCAGCTTCTCCTGGGCCATTTTCCACCTGATCCTCCGGATTTCCCTGAACTCCAGGAGCAGAGTCTGGAATCCTGCGGGGAAAAGGGAATTCCAGAGGGGGGGAAAAAGGAAATTAATTAATAATTATAATTAATTAAAATCCCCTAAAACTTGGGATTAATCCCAGCAGGTCCTGAGGGGGCTCAGGGTGCCCCACAGGGAATGGGAATATCCAGGGAAATGGGGGAGGGGGGGAAATGGGGACCCCTGGAAATGGGGAGAGAAAAGGAAAATTCAGGCAAAGGGGGCTCAGAGCTTCCCCTCCCCCCCCCATGGGAAGGATCAACCCCAAATCCCCCCCCCAAATCACCCCCAAACTCCAATCAACCCCTCTGAGATACCCCAAATCCCCCCCAGACCCCAAATCCCCCCCAATCTTCTCCCCATTTCCCCTCCTGACCCCCCCAAATCCCCCCAACCCCCCTCCCAGACCCCAAACACCCCCCCAATCCTTCCCAAATCCCCCCGACCCCCCTTAAATCCCCCCAGACCCCAAACCCCCCCCAAATCCCCCCCAACCCTCCCTTAAATCCCCCCCAAAACCCCCAAACCCCCAAATCCCCCTCCCAACCCCCAAACCCCAATCCCCCTCCAGCCCCCAACCCCCACAAATCCCCCCAATCCCCCTCCCAGACCCCAAACCCCCCCCAAAACCCCAAACCCCCCCCCAACCCCCCCCAATCCCCCTCCAGACCCCAAATCCCCCCCAATTCCCCCCAAATCCCCCAAATCCCCCCCCAGACCCCAAATCCCCCTCCCAACCCCCAAAACCCCAAACCCCCCTCCAGCCCCCAAATCCCCCCAATCCCCCTCCCAACCCCCAAAACCCCAACCCCCCAACCCCCAATCCCCTCCAGAACCCACCCCCAAATCCCCAAATCCCCCTCCCAGCTCCCCAGACCCCCAAATCCCCCAGACCCCAAATCCCCCAAATCCCCCAACCCCCAAATCCCCCTCCCAACCCCCCAAACCCCCAAACCCCCCCTCCAGCCCCCCCAATCCCCCCCCAAATCCCCCCAATCCCCCTCCCAAGCTCCCAACCCCCCCAAATCCCCCCAAATCACCCCCAATCCCCCTCCCAACCCCCCAAAACCCCAACCCCCCCCCAGCCCCCCCAATCTCCCCCCCTAAATCCCCCCCAGACCCCTTCCCAGCTCCCCAAATCCCCTCCAATTCCCCCCAAATCCCCCCCCCAAATCCCCCAACCCCCCCAATCCCCCGCAAATCCCCTCCACCCCCAAACCCCCACCCCCTCCAGCCCCCCCAAATCCCCCCACCGCCTCCCAACACCCTAACCCCCAAACCTCCCCCCCAGCCCCCCCATCCCCCCAAATCCCCCCAATCCCCCCCCAACCCCCCAAAACCCAAAGCCCCCCCCAGACCCCAAACCCCCCCCAAATCCCCTCCAATCCCCCTCCCAAACCCCCCAAAACCCCATCCCCCAAACCCCCTTCCCCAAATCCCCCCCAAATCCCCCTCCCAGACCCCAACCCCCAGCCCCCAATCCCCCTCTCACCCCAAACCCCCTAACCCCCAGACCCCAATCCCCCAAATCCCCCAGACCCCAAATCCCCCAATCCCCCTCCCAGCTCCCCCCACCCCCAAATCCCCCAGACCCCAAATCCCCAAATCCCCCAAGCTCCCCCAAAACCCCCAAATCCCCCTCCCAACCCCCTAAAACCCCAAACCCCCCCCAGCCCCCAATCCCCCAAATCCCCCAATCCCCCCCAAACCCCCCCCAAATCCCCCCAAATCCCCCCCAAATCCCCCAGCTCCCCAGACCCCCAATCCCTCCCACCCCCAAACCCCAACCCCCCCCCCAATCCCCCCAAATCCCCCCCAATCCCCCTCCCAACCCCCAAACCCCAAACCCCCCCCAACCCCCCATAATCCCTCTCCAGACCCCAAACCCCCCCCAAATCCCCTCCAACCCCCCAAATCCCCCTCCCAGCTCCCCCAGACCACCCCAATCCTCCCCCAGACCCCAAATCCCTCCCAACCCCCCCCACACCCCAAATCCCCCCCCTAAATCCCCCCCAGACCCCTTCCCAGCTCCCCAACCCCCCCCAAATCCCCCCCAATCCCCCTCCCAGACCCCAAATCCCCCCCAATCCCCCTCCCAACCCCCCCAAATCCCCTCCCAGCCCCCCCAATCCCCCTCCCAAATCCCCTCCAATCCCCCTCCCAACCCCCCAAAACCCCAAATCCCCCCCAAACCCTCTTAAGTACCCCAAATCCCCCAATCCCCCTCCCAGACCCCAAATCCCCTCCCAACCCCCCCAAAACCCCCAAACCCCCCCAATCCCCCCCCAGACCCCAACCCCCACCCCAAATCTCCCCCAATCCCCCTCCCAGCTCCCCCAGACCCCCCCAATCCCCCTCCCAACCCCCTCAAAACCCCAAACCCCCCTCCAGCCCCCCCAACCCCCCCCCAATCCCCCTTCCAGACCCCAAATCCCCCTCCCAACCCACCCAAAACCCCAAACCCCCCCTCCAGCCCCTCCAACCCCCCCCACAAATCACCCCCAATCCCCCTCCCAGACCCCAAATCCCCCCCCAAATCCCCTCCAATTCCCCCCCAACCCCCCCAAAACCCCAAACCCCCCCCCAGACCCCCCAAATCCCTGCCCCAGACCCCAAACCCTCCCCAAATCCCCCCCAATCCGCCTCCCAGCTCCCCCAGCCCCCCAAATCCCCCTTCCAGACCCCAAATCCCCCCAAATCCCCTCCAATTCCCCCCAAATCCCCCTCCCAGCTCCCCCAGACCCCCCCAGTCCCCCCCCACACCCCAAATCCCCCCTAAATCCCCCCCAGACCCCTTCCCAGCTCCACAACCCCCCAATCCCCCCAATCCCCTCCAACCCCAAAACCCCAAACCCCCAGACCCCCAATCCCCCTCCCAGCTCCACCCCCAATCCCCCTCCCAACCCCCCAAACCCCAAACCCCCCCAACTCCCAAACCCCCCCAATCCCCCCCCAGACCCCAACCCCCACCCCAAATCCCCCCAATCCCCCTCCCAGCTCCCCCAGACCCCCCCAATCCCCCTCCCAACCCCCCAAAACCCCAAACCCCCCCCAGCCCCCCCAATCCCCCCCCAAATCCCCCCAATTCCCCTCCCAACCCCCAAAACCCCAAATCCCCCCCAGCCCCCCCAAATCCCCCCCCCAGACCCCAAATCACCCCCAATCCCCCTCCCAACCCCCCCAAACCCCCCCAAATCCCCCCCAATCCCCCCCCAGACCCCAAATCCCCCCTCCCTAATTCCCCAAATCCCCCTCCCAGCTCCCCAGCCCCCAAATCCCCCGACCCCAAATCCCCCTCCCAACCCCCAAAACCCCAAATCCCCCCAGCCCCCAAATCTCCCCCAGACCCCAAATCCCCAAATCCCCCAATCCCCTCCCAACCCCCAGACCCCCAAACCCCCAAATCCCCCAGACCCCTTCCCAGCTCCACAACCCCCAAATCCCCCAATCCCCCTCCCAAGCTCCCCCAAAACCCCAAACCCCCACAGACCCCAAATCCCCTCCCAACCCCAAAACACCCCCTCCAGCCCCCCAATCCCCCAATCCTCAATCCCCTCTCACCCCAAACCCTCCCCCAACCCCCCCAAATCCCCCCCCGACCCCAAATCCCCCCCCAACCCCCCCAAAACCCCAAACCCCCCCCCAGCCCCCCCAAATCCCTCCCCCAGACCCCAAATCCCCCTCCCAACCCCCCCAAAACCCCAAACCCCCCCCCCAAGACCCCCCCAGTCCCCCCCCCACCTCTGCTCAGGGTGTTCTGCAGCCGATGGACCCGGGGGAAGTTCCGGGCCAGGAACCTCAGGTAGGACCCGTTCAGACGTTTGAGTGCAGAACCCAGAACCGACACCAGAGCTTTGGACCCGGCCCGACCAGAACCACCAGAACCACCCCGGGAGGGGCCCCTGAGGAACCCAAACCCCCCCCCAAAAAAAAAATTCAATAAAAACACCCCAAAAAACCCCAAAAACCCCCAAAAAAAAACCCCCGAGGTTAATTGGGGCCAAAGAGCCTCAAATGGGGGAAGAAAACCCCAAGTTGTTACTCATGGCACTAGCCCCCATTTTAGGAGCTGCCCCCTTTTGGGTTCAGACCCCATTTTGGGGGGTCTTGAACCCCTAATATGTGGGATTGCTGCCCCCGTTTTGGGGGGGTCTTGAACCCCTAATATGGGGGGGGGGTTTGATTCTGCCCCCCCCTTTATAAAGACCCCCCCCCCATTTTAGGGAGCTGCCCCCCCCCTTTTGGGATCAGAACCCCCCAGTTTGGGGGGGTTTGAACCCCTAATATGGGGGTTCGCTGTCCCCCCATTTTGGGGGGGTCTTGAACCCCTAATTTGGGGGGGGGGGGTTTGATTCTGCCCCCCCCTTTTATAAAGACCCCCACCCCCATTTTAGGGAGCTGCCCCCCCCCTTTTGGGATCAGAACCCCCAAGTTTGGGGGGGTCTTGAACCCCTAATATGGGGGGGGGCTTGGGATCGCTGCCCCCCATTTTGGGGGGGTCTTGAACCCCTAATATGGGGGGGGGGTTTGATTCTGCCCCCCCCCCTTTTATAAAGACCCCCACCCCCATTTTAGGGAGCTGCCCCCCCCCTTTTGGGATCAGAACCCCCAGTTTAGGGGGTTTTGAACCCCTTTTGGGGTTTGCTGTCCCCCCATTTTGGGGGGGTCTTGAACCCCTAAAATGGGGGGGGGGTTTGATTCTGCCCCCCCCCTTTTTAAAGACCCCCACCCCCATTTTAGGGAGCTGCCCCCCCCTTTTTGGGATCAGAACCCCCAGTTTAGGGGGGTCTTGAACCCCTAATATGGGGGGGGGGCTTGGGATCGCTGCCCCCCCGTTTTGGGGGGGTCTTGAACCCCTTAAATGGGGGGTTTGATTCTGCCCCCTCTTTTATGACCCCCACCCCCATTTTAGGGAGCTGCCCCCCCTTTTGGGATCAGAACCCCCAGTTTGGGGGGTCTTGAACCCCTAATATGGGGGTTGTGCTGCCCCCCATTTTGGGGGGTCTTGAACCCTAAAATGGGGGGGGTTTGATTCTCCCCCCTTTTAAAGACCCCCACCCCCATTTTAGGGAGCTGCCCCCTTTTGGGATCGGAACCCAAGTTTGGGGGGGTCTTGACCTAATATGGGGGGGCTTGGGATCGCTGCCCCCATTTGGGGGTCTTGAACCCTAAAATGGGGGGGTTTGATTCTGCCCCCTTTATAAAGACCCCCATTTTAGGCTGCCCCCCTTTTTGGGATCAGAACCCCCAATTTGGGGTTTTGCCCCCGTTTGGGGTTTGCTGTCCCCATTTTGGGGTCTTGAACCCCTAAAATGGGGGGGGGGTTTGATTCTGCCCCCCCCTTGTTCAAGACCCCCACCCCCATTTTGGGAGCTGCCCCCCTTTTTGGGATCGGAACCCCCAATTTAGGGGGTTTTGCCCTTTTGGGTTGCTGCCCCCATTTTGGGGGTCTTGAACCCTAAAATGAGGGGTTGGTCTGCCCCCCTTTATAAAGACCCCCCCCCCATTTTAGGGAGCTGCCCCCCCCCTTTTGGGATGGGAACCCCCAAGTTTGGGGGGGTCTTGAACCCCTAAAATGGGGGTTTGACTCTTGTTCAAGACCCCCATTTTAGCTGCCCCCTTTTGGGATGACCCCAAGTTTGGGGGTCTTGAACCCTAATATGGGGGGCTTGGGATCACTGCCCCCCATTTGGGGGGGGTCTTGAACCCCTAATTTGGGGCTGGGGGGGTTTGATTCTGCCCCCCCCCCTTTTCAAGACCCCCCATTTTAGGGAGCTGCCCCCCCTTTTTGGGATTGGAACCCCCAGTTTGGGGGTCTTGAACCCCTAATATGGGGGGGGGGCTTGGGATCGCTGCCCCCCCCCTTTGGGGTCCCTGCCCCCCCAATTCGGGGGTTCTCCCCCGCTCAGGACTTGGGGGGTCCGGGGAGGTTTTGGGGTCCCCGTTAACCCGGGGGGGGCTCAGGGGGTCACTGGGGGAGGGGCTGGGACTGGGGGGGTCGCGGTTCGGTATCAGAACCGGTACCGGACATGGCGGTTCGGGGGGGGCGGCCCAGAACGGGTCCCGGTTCGGGAGGAGAAGTTCTGGGGGGGGGCAGAACCGGTACCGGGGCGGCCGCGGTTCGGTATCAGAACCGGTACCGAGGGGTCCCGGGTGGTACCGAGGGAGTCAGAACCGGTACCGGAAGGGTCACGGTTCGGTATGGGAGAACCTGGGGGTCTCAGAACCGGTACCGGGGGGGCCGCGGTTCGGTATCAGAACCGGTACCGGGGAGTCCCGGGTGGTACCGAGAGGGTCAAAACCGGTACCAGACACTGCGGTTCGGTGGGGAGGGTCCCGAGCGGTACCGGGGGGGGTCCCGGTTCGGTTTGGGAGAACCAGGAGGGCTCAGAACCGGTACCGGGGGGGCCGCGGTTCGGTATTAGAACCGATACCGGGGGGTCCCGGGTGGTACCGAGGGAGTCAGAACCGGTACCGGAAAGGTCACGGTTCCGTATGGGAGAACGCGGGGGGGTCAGAACCGGTACCGGGGGTCCGCGGTTGGGTATCAGAACCGGTACCGGGGAGGCCCGGGTGGTACCGAGAGGGTCAAAACCGGTACCGGACACTGCGGTTCGGTAGGGAGGGTCCCGAGCGGTACCGGAGGGGTCCCGGTTCCGGAGGAGAAACTCATGGTGGGTCAGAACCGGTACCGGGGCGGCCGCGGTTCGGTATCAGAACCGGTACCGGGGAGTCCCGGGTGGTACCGAGGGAGTCAGAACCGGTACCGGAAGGGTCACGGTTCGGTATGGGAGAACCTGGGGGTCTCAGAACCGGTACCGGGGGGGCCGCGGTTCGGTATCAGAACCGGTACCGGGGAGGTCCCGGGGAGGTCAGAACCGGTACCGGACATGGCGGTTCGGCGGGGGTGGCCCAGAAGGGGTCCCGGTTCGGGAGGAGAAGTTCTGTGGGGGGGCAGAACCGGTACCAGGGGGGTCCCGGGTGGTACCGAGGGAATCAGAACCGGTACCGGACATTGGGGTTCGGTAGGGAGGGTCCCGTGCGGTACCGGAGGGGTCCCGGTTCGGGAGGAGAAGTTCTGGGGGGAGCAGAACCGGTACCGGGGGGGCCGCGGTTCGGTATCAGAACCGGTACCAGGGGGGTCCCGGGTGGTACCGAGGGAGTCAGAACCGGTACCGGAAGGGTCACGGTTCGGTATGGGAGAACCTGGGGGGGCTCAGAACCGGTACCGGGGGGGCCGCGGTTCGGTATCAGAACCGGTACCGGGGGGTCCCGGGTGGTACCGAGGGAGTCAGAACCGGTACCGGAAAGGTCACGGTTCCGTATGGGAGAACGCGGGGGGGTCAGAACCGGTACCGGGGGGTCCCGGTTCGGTATGGGAGAACCTGGAGGGCTCAGAACCGGTACCGGGGGGGTCAGAACCGGTACCGGGGGGGTCGCGGTTCGGCGGCCCGGGGGGGTTCCGGGGGGTCCCGGTTCGTGAGGGGAGGCCCAGGTGGGTTCGGTTCCGGCTCACCTGAGGCCTCCCCGGGTCCCGATCCCGGCGGCGGTTCCGGTTCGGAGGCCCCAGAGCGAGCGGCGAGCGGCGGCCACGGCCAGCGCCATCTTGGCGGGGTCAAAGGGCGAAGGGCGGGGAGAGAGGGCGCTGATTGGCTGAGGAGAGGCGGCGCCGCTGTGACGTCAGCGATCATGTGATCAAAGGCGGAAGTGGCTCTGCCGGTACCGGGCCGGTACCGGAGGATCCGGAGCGGGGTTCTTATGGGTCCGGAGTGACCCGGCCCGATCCGGAGTGACCGGACCTGATCCGGAGTGACCCCGCACAGGGTGTGTGTGGGGGGGGGTTCTGTGCAGATCCCCGTTGTGGGGGCTCCGGTACCGGTCCAGGTCCCGGTTCCGTCCAGAACCCCTCGGACCCTCCCGCGTCCAAGGCTCAGAGCCCGGTGCTCCCCCCAGACCCCCCCAAGGGGACCCCAGAGCCCCCCACTCCCCAATGAGGGGACCCCAGAACCGCCCCCCCCCCCCCTTGACCCAGTGGTACCGGGCCGCGTGGTTCCGGTCACGTCCGTGGGTTCCGTGGGTGCCCACTCAGCTCTCTCTTATCACCGGGAGCTCAGAGCGAACCCGAACCCGCCCCGAGGCCCCCTCGGGGTTATCGGTTCCGTTCGCTGATAACCGGGGCGGGTTCGGTTCTTATCAGCACCGCACGTCCCGCTCCGGGCTCTGAAGGTTCCGATGGAGCAGAGTCCAAACCCGGCTCCCGAACCGCCCCGGGGCTGAGAACGGGACAGGAACAGCAACCGAACCCCCCCCGAACACACACCCGAACCCCCCCCAAGCCCCCCCGAACCCCCCCGAACCCACACCCGAACCCCCCCGAACACACACCCGAACCCCCCCCAAACCCCCCCGAATCCCCCCGAACCCACACCCGAACTCCTCCCGAACCCCCCCGAACCCACACTCGGACACACACCCGAACCCCCAATCGAACCAGCACCCGAACCCACCCCGAACCCACACCCGAACCCCCCCCAAGCCCCCCCGAACCCCCCCGAACCCACACCCGGACACACACCCGGACCCCTCCCGAACCCCCCTTGAATCCACACCCGAACCCCCCCGAACCCACACCCGAACTCCTCCCGAACCCCCCCGAACCCACACCCGAACTCCTCCCGAACCCCCCCGAACCCCCCCCGGACACACACCCGAACTCCTCCCGAACCCCCCTTGAATCCACACCCGAACCCCCCCGAACCCACACCCGAACTCCTCCCGAACCCCCGGACACACACCCGGACCCTCCCGAACCCCCCTTGAATCCACACCCGAACCCCCCCGAGCCCCCCAGAACCCACACCCGGACACACCCCCGAACCCCCAGTCGAACCAGCACCCGAACCCCCCCCGAAACACACCCGGACCCACACAACCCCCCCGAACCCCTCCCGAACTCCCAGCCCCCCAGAACCCAACCCGAACCTCCCCGAACCACCACCCGAACTCACAGCCCCCTCAAACCCACAGTCCGAACCCCCCTCTCCCGAACCCACACCCTCGCCAGACCCAAACCCCCCCCGCCCCGAGCACATCCCCCGAACCCACAGAACCCACAGAACCCCCCCGGACCCAAACTCAGAACCCCCCCCTCCCACCTCCCAACCCCCCCAATCCCCCCAAAGCCCCCCCGACCCCCCCCAATCCCCTCCCGACCCCCCCCACTCCCAACCCTCCCCCACCCCCCCAACCCCCCCTCATCCCCCAATCCCCCATCCAACCCCATCCCCCCTCAGCCCCCAAACCCCCCAATCCCCCCATCCCCCAAAACTGCCCAACCCCCCCACCCCCCCTTCCCCCCACCCCCACCCAACCCCCTCGCCCCCCAATCTCCCCCCAATTCCCCCCCACTCCCGACCCACCCCCCCTCATCCCCCTCCTCACCCCCAAAACCCCCCCAAACCCCCCCAATCCCCCCAAAACGCCCAACCCCCTCTCACACCCCCCCCATCCCCCCAACCCCCTCGTCCCCCAATCTCCCCCAATTCCCCCCAGCCCCCCACTCCCGACCCCCATCCCCCTCCTCACCCCCAAGCCCCCCAATCCCCCCATCCCCCAAAACTCCCCATCCCCCTCAACCCCCTCCCACCACCCCCAATCCCCCCCACCCGACCTCTAAGCCCCCTCTAACCCCCCCCAGCCCCCCAATCTCCCCTCAATTCGCCCCCCAGCCCCCCCACTCCCAACCCCCCCTTATCCCCCTCCTCACCCCTCCAAGCCCCCTCAAACCCCCCAAAACCTCCCACCCCACCCAACTCCCCCCTCCCAACCCCCACCCCCAAAACTCCTCCCCCCCTCAAAGCCCCCCCTAACCCCCCCCAACCCCTCACCCACCCAACCCCCCCAATCTCCCCCAATTCCCCCCAGCCCCCCCCCAACCCCCTCATCCCCCTCCTCACCCCCAATCCCCCACCCCCAAAACTGCCCACCCCCTCAAACCCCTCCCATCCCCCCAAGCCCCCACCCAACCCCCCACCCCCAACTCCTCACCCCCTAAAGCCCCCCATCCCCTTCCCCCAACCCCACCCAACCCCCTCATCCCCCAATCTCCCCCACCCCAACCCCCCTCACCCCCAATCTCCCCCAATTCCCCCAGCCCCCCACTCCCAACCCCACCCCTCATCCCCCTCCTCATCCCTCCCAAACCCCCCCACCCCCCAAAACTGCCCCCTCAAACCCACCCATCCCCCAACCCCCCACCCAACCCCCCACCCCCAAAACTCCTCCCCCCAATGCCTCCCCCACCCAACCCCCTCCGTCCCCCCATCTCCCCCAACCCCCAGCCCCCCACTCCCAACCCCCTCATCACCCCCTCCTCACCCCCAGACCCCCAACGCCCCCCAACCCCCATCCCCAAAAACTCCCACCCCCTCAAAACCCCCCATCCCCCTTCCCCCAACCCCCTCAGCCCCCAATTTCCCCCACAGCCCCCCAACCCCATCCCCATCCCCCAAACTCCCACCCCCAACCTCCCCCCCAAACCCCCCACCCCCAAAACTCCTCACCCCCCTCAAAACCCCCAACCCCCCAACCCCCAACTCCCCAACCCCCACCCCCACTCCCAACCCTCCTCCCCTCCCTCACCCCCAAACCCCCACCCCCCGTCCCCCCCCCATCCCCCCCCTCACTTCCCCCATCCCCGATAAGGGGGGGGCAGGAGGTGCCGCAGCCTTTGATGTCCCCGCTCTCCCCCCCCGTGGGGACTCTGCCCCCCACGCGTGGGTGTGGGTGTGTGGGGGGGTGGGGACACCCCCAGGGGTATGAAAGGGGCCCGATCCCTGCCCCCCCCCCCCAAACAGACCTCAAAGCCATCGCGGGGGGGCCATGGCCGGGCAGGAGCTGCGGGAGTTGGGTGAGTGGGGGGGGGGGAAGGGAAGGGAAGGGAAGGGAAGGAAACCCCCCGGGAGAGGGAAATGAAATGAAATGAAATGAAATAAAATAAATAAAATAAAATATAATAAATAAAATAAAATAAAAAAATAAAATAAAATAAAATAAAATAAAATGAAATAAAATGAAGTGAAATGAAATAAAATAAATAAAATAAATAAATTAAATAAAATAAAATAAATAAAATGAAATGAAATGAAATAAAATAAAATAAAATAAAATAAAATAAAATAAAATAAAATAAAAATAAAATAAAATAAAATAAAATAAAATAAAATAAAATAAATAAAATAAAATAAAATAAAATAAATGAAATAAAATAAAATGAAATAAAATAAAATAAAATAAAACAAAATAAAATGAAATGAAATGAAATGAAATAAAATAAAATAAAATAAAATAAATAAAATGAAATGAAATAAAATAAAATAAATAAATAAAATAAAATAAAATTAAATTAAATTAAATAAATAAAATAAATATAATGAAATGAAATGAAATGAAATGAAATGAAATGAAATGAAATAAAATAAAATAAATAGAATAAAATAAAATAAAATAAATAAAATAAATAAAATGAAATAAAATGAAATAAAATAAAATAAAATAAAATAAAATGAAATAAAATAAAATGGAATGAAATGAAATAAAATAAATAAAATAAATAAAATAAAATTTTAAAAATGAAATGAAATGAAATGAAATAAAATAAATCAAATCAAATCAAATCAAATCAAATCAAATCAAAATCGGGATTTGGGGAGGGAGGAAAAGCCCCAAACCCCCCCCAAAAAAAATTCCCCCACGGGAGATTTCAGGGAGAAGAAACCCACGGAGTCCCCTCCCCCCCCCCCTCGCCCTGTCCTGGGGTTTCAGGGTTCGGGATTTTCTCCTCTGATTCATTTGGGGATTTTCTGTTCATTGGATTCAGCCCCGAAATGGATTTTATCTTCATTTGTTTCTTTATTTCATTTAAAAATTCTTTGTATTTCATTTCCTTTTTCTCAGGATTTTTTTTTTTATTTTTATTTTTATTTTTTATTTCTTCTCCTTTGATTTCTTATCATTCGATTTCTTTTCTTTTCATTTATTTTAATTTCATTTCTCTTATCCCCAAAATTGAGGGAATTGACCCAAAATGGAAGGAAATTGACCCAAAATTGAAGGAAATGAACCCAAAATTGGAGGAAATGAGCCCAAAATTGAGGGAATTGACCCAAAAATTAAAGGGGAATAAGACAAACAAAATTGAAGGAAATGAACCCAAAATCGAAGGAATTGACCCAAAATGGAAGGAAATTGACCCAAAATTGAGGGAAATGGCCCAAAATTGAAGGAATTGACCCAAAATTAAAGGAAATGAACCCAAAATTGAGGGAAATGGCCCAAAATTGAGATAATTGACCCAAAATCAAAGGAAATGAACCCAAAATTGAGGGAATTTGACCCAAAATTGAAGGAAATGAACCCAGAATGGAAGGAAATAAACCCAAATTTGAAGGAAATTGACCCAAAAATTAAAGGGGAATAAGACAAAAAAAATTGAGGGAAATGAACCCAAAACTTCAGGAAATGAACCCAAAAACTCGAAGGGAAGAAGCAGAAAAAAACCTGAAGGGAATGAACCCAAAATGGAAAGAAATAAACCCAAAATTGAGGGAATTGACCCAAAATTGAAGGAATTGACCCAAAATTGAAGGAATTGACCCAAAATTGAAGGAACTTGACCCAAAAATTAAAGGGGAATAAGACAAAAAAAATGGAGGGAAACGAACCCAAAACTTGACAAAATGAACCCAAAATGGAAGGAAATAAACCCAAAATTGAGGGAATTGACCCAAAATTAAAGGGGAATAAGACAAAAAAAATGGAGGGAAATGAACCCAAAACTTCAGGAAATGAACCCAAAATGGAAGGAATTGACCCAAAAATGGACGGAATTGACCCAAAATTGAGAAACGACCCAAAAATGGAGGGAATTGACCCAAAATTGAGGGAATCGACCCAAAATTGAAGGAAATTGACCCAAAAATTACAGGGGAATAAGACAAAAAAAATTGAGGGAAGTGAACCCAAAATGGAAGGAATTGACCCAAAATTGGGGGAATTGACCCAAAATTGAAGGAAATTGACCCAAAATTAAAGGAAATGAACCCAAAAATGGAGGAAATAAACCCAAAATTGAAGGAAATTGACCCAAAATTGAAGGAATTGACCCAAAAATTAAAGGGGAATAAGACAAAAAAAATGGAGGGAAATGAACCCAAAATCGAAGGAAATTGACCCAAAATTGAGAGAATTGACCCAAAATTGAAGGAAATGAACCCAAAATTGAAGGAAATTGACCCAAAAATTAAACTGGGGAATAAGACCAAAAAATGGAGGGAAATGAACCCAAAATTGAGGGAATTGACCCAAAATTAAAGGAAATTAACCCAAAATTGAGGGGAATGACCCAAAATCGAGGGAAATTGACCCAAAAATGGAGGGAATTGACCCAAAATTGAGGGAATTGACCCAAAATCGAGGGAAATTGACCCAAAAATGGAGGAAATGAACCCAAAATTGAGGGAATTGACCCAAAACTTCAGGAACTGAACCCAAAAACTCGAAGGGAAGAAGCAAAAAAAAATCTGAAGGGAATTGACCCAAAACTTGAGGAACTGACCCCAAAACCGGCAGGAATTGGGGGTTGGAGCCCTTGGGATTTTTCTCCCGGGAATTTCCCACTCGGGATTTTCGGGGCCGGATTTCACTTTCTGGAGGTTTTTGGGGGGAAAAGCGGCGGTTTTGGGCAAAGCTGAAAGCAGGAAGGGAGTGGACACGAGTGGGGGCTCCCTGCGTGTCCGTGTCCCCCCCCCCCCCCCGGGGCTCCGATTGGGTCTCAGCGCCCCCCGTGTCCTCCCTGCGTGTCCCTGTTCCGTGTCCGTGTCCCCACCCGTGTCCCTGTGTGTTCCCCCGTGTCCCACTCCCCCACCCGTGTCCGTGTGTCCCTCGCTATATCCGTGTCCCCCCCGTGTCCCCCCTCCCATGTCCGTGTCCCCCCCGTGTCCTCTCCTCGAGTCCGTGTCCCCCCGTATCCGTGTCCCTCCCTCCGTGTCCCCACCCGTGTCCGTGTCCCTTGTCACTGTCTCCCCCCCGTCTGTGTCCCTCCCCCGTGTCCGTGTGTCCCCCCCCCCGTGTTCCTGTCACCCCCGTGTCCCCCCTCCCCCCTGTGTCCCGGTCCCATGTCCCTGTCCCCCCTCGTGTCCGTGTCCCCCCGTGTCCACATCACCCCCGTGTTCCTCCCTCGTGTCCCCCTCGTGTCCGTGTCCCTTCCCCGTGTTCTTGTCACCCCCGTGTCCCCCCTCCCCGTGTCCCCCCCCATGTCCGTGTTTCTCCCGTGTCCCCTCTCCGTGTCCTGCTCCTGTGACCCTGTCCCCCCCCGTGTCTGTGTTTCCCCCCCGTGTCCGTGTCCCCCCGTGTTCTTGTCGCCCCCATCTCCCCCCCGCCCATGTCCCCTCCTCGTGCCCATGTCCCCCCGTGTCCGTGTGTCCCCCTCCATGTCCGTGTCCCCCCCGTGTCCGTGTCCCTTCCCCGTGTTGTCACCCCCGTGTCCCCCCTCGTGTCCTGTCCCCCCGTGTCCCCTTTCTGTCCATGTCCCCCCCATGTCTGTGTCGCTCTTCCCCCCGTGTTGGTGTCCCCCCCGTGTCCGTGTTTCTCCCGTGTCCCCTCTCCGTGTCCTGGTCCTGTGTCCGAGTCACCCCCCCGTGTCCGTGTGTGCCCCCCGTGTCCCGGTACTGTGTCGTGTCCCCCCCCCCGTGTCCGTGTCCCGTCCTCGCGTCCATGTCACCCCCAGTGTGCGTGTGTCCCGCCGTGTCCCCCCGTGTCCGTGTCACCCCCCGTGTCCGTGTCTCCCCCATGCCCATGTCCTCTCCTCGTGTCCGTGTCCCCCCGTGTCCCCTTCCGTGTCGCCTCCTCCTTTCCGTGTCCCCCCCCACGTGTCCCCCCCCGTGTCCGTGTCCCCCCCGTGTTCGTGTCTCCCCACGTGTCCGTGTCGCGCTAATGACGTCACAGTGGGGGCGGGGCCTGTCCCGGGCATGAGGCGCCGGAGGAGGCGGTGAGTGGGGGGGGGACGGACCCGGGGGACCCCACGGGTGTTTGGGGAGGGGGAGGGTCTCGTGGATGCCGTGGGGGGGATCCCCTCGTGGAGGGACCCCCACGGGTGTTGGGGGGGGGGGATCCCCTCCTTTGGGTGACCCTAGGGGTCCGGGGGGGAGGGGGATCCCCCCTTGAAGGGTCCGTGGGGTGACCTTGGGGGTCCCGTGGGGTGGATCCCCTCGTGGAGGGACCCCCACGCGTGTTCAGGGGGCGGGATCCTCCCCTTTGGGTGACCTCGGGGGTCCCCCGGGGGGGATCCCCCCCTGAAGGGTCCGTGGGTTGACCTTGCGGGTCCCGTGGGTGCCGTGGGAGGATCCTGTCGTGGAGGGACCCCCACGCGTGTTCGGGGGGGGTTCCCCCCCTTTGGGTTACGCTGGGGCTCCCCCGGGGGGGATCCCCCCCTGAAGAGTCCGTGGGGTGACCTCGGGGGTCCCATGGGTGCCATGGGGGGATCCTGTCGTGGAGGGACCCCCACGGGTGTTCGTGGGGGGGGATCCTCCCCTTTGGGTGACCCCGGGGGTCCCCTGGTGGTCGGGGGGGGGGGGATCCCCCCTTGAAGGGTCCGTGGGGTGACCTTGGGGGTCCCGTGAGGGGGAACCCCTCGTGGAGGGACCCCCACGGGTGTTCGTGGGGGGGGATCCTCCCCTTTGGGTGACCCCGGGGGTCCCCTGGCCCTGGGGACAATGGGTCCCAGGGGTGGTGGCCCCAGGGGTGGCTCTGGTGGCTCCAAGTGGCCACAGCTCCTGGTGACAGTGACACTGGTGACAGGGGCTGTGGTGACAATGACACTGGTGACAGTGTCCCCAAGTGACAATGGTTGTGGTGGCTTTGGCTCCTGGTGACAATGATCCTGGTGACAATGACCCTGGTGACAATGGCAGTGGTGACAATGGCTCCTTGTGACAATGGCCTCTGGTGACAATGGCTCCTTGTGAGGAGCCTGTGGTGACAAAGGGCCTGGTGACAATGACCCTGGTGACAGGGGCTGTGGTGGCACTGGCTCCTTGTGACAATGGCCTCTGGTGACAATGGCAGTGGTGACAATAACCCTGGTGACAATGACCCCATGTGACAATTGGCCTGGTGACAATGACCCTGGTGACAATGGCAGTGGTGACAATGGCTCCTGGTGGCAATGGCTCCTGGTGACAATGGCCTCTGGTGACAAAGGTTGTGGTGACAATGACCCCATGTGACAATGGCCATGGTGACAATGAACCTGGTGACAAAGGGCGTGGTGACAATGACCCTGGTGACAGTGACCTCGGGTGACAATGGCCCCATGTGACAATGACCCTGATGACAATGGCAGTGGTGACAATGACCCCATGTGACAATGACCTGGTGACAAAGGGCCTGGTGACAATGGCTCCTGGTGTCATTGTCTCCTGGTGACAATGGCCATGGTGACAATGGCCTCTGGTGGCATTGGCTCCTTGTGAGGAGCCTGTGGTGACAAAGGGCCTGGTGACAATGACCCTGGTGACAGGGGCTGTGGTGGCATTGGCTCCTTGTGACAATGGCCTCTGGTGACAAAGGGCCTGGTGACAATGACCCTGGTGACAGGGGCTGTGGTGGCATTGGCTCCTTGTGACAATGGCCTCTGGTGACAATGGCAGTGGTGACAATAACCCTGGTGACAATGACCCCATGTGACAATTGGCCTGGTGACAATGACCCTGGTGACAAAGGGCCTGGTGACAATGGTCCTGGTGACAATGACCCCGGGTGACAATGGTCCTGGTGACAATGGCAGTGGTGACAATGACCCCATGTGACAATGACCTGGTGACAATGGCTCCTGGTGACAATGACCTCAGGTGACAATGACCCCATGTGACAATGGTCCTGGTGACAATGACCCTGGTGACAATGGCAGTGGTGACAATGACCCCATGTGACAATGACCCTGGTGACAAAGGGCCTGGTGACAATGGCTCCTGGTGTCATTGTCTCCTGGTGACAATGGCCATGGTGACAATGTCCCCGTGCTTGGGGGTGGGGGAGGGGTCCCCACAGTGGGGGGAGGGGAAGGGGGGGGGTGACCCCACCCCCCATTCCAGGCTTCCAGGTTGCCATGGTTACGGGCTGCCACCTCCCAAGCTCTCCTGGGGTCACTTTGGGGACACTTTGGGGTCACTCAGGTGGGGACAATCCCCTCCCCCCCCTCCCTTTCCCTCCCTTTTCGGGGTTTTTGGGGTCCCCGCGGGACGGAGGCTCCGTGGGTGGGACGGGGGGTTGGGAGCTGCTGCTGGAGATAAAGGGGACCCAGGGGACCCGGCGGGGTGGGGACAGCGAGATAACGGGCACAGGGCCTGCCCTGACCCCCCCTGGGCTCCAGACGGCCTTCATCCCCCTCCTCCTCCTCCTCCTCCCCCCATCTGCTCCTCCTTCTCCTTTTCCTTTTCCTTCTCCTCTTCCTCCTCCTTCTCTTCCTCCTCTTTTCCTCCTCCTCTTCTTCATCCTCTTCTCCTCTTCCTCCTCCTCCTCTTCTCCTCTCCTCCTTTTCCTCCTCCTCTTCCTCCTCTTCCTCCTCCTCCTCCTCCTCCTCCCCCCTCTCTCCTCCTTCTCCTTTTCCTTCTCCTTCTCTTCCTCCTCCTTCTCTTCCTCCTCTTTTCCTCCTCCTCTTCTTCATCCTCTTATCCTCTTCCTCTTCCTCCTTCTCCTCTTCTCCTCCTCCTCCTCCTCCTTTTCCTCCTCCTCCTCCTCCTCTTCCTCCTCCTTCTCCTCCTCCTCCCCCCCATCTCCTCCTCCTCCTTCTCCTCTTCCTCCTCCTTCTCTTCCTCCTCTTTTCCTCCTCCTCTTCTTCATCCTCTTCTCCTCTTCCTCTTCTCCTTTTCCTCTTCCTCTCCCTCCTCCTCATCCTCATCCCCTTCCTCCTCTTCCCCTACTCCTCCTCTTCCTCCTTTCATCCTCTTCCTCCTCCTCTTCCTCCTCTTTTCCTTTTCTTCCTCTTCTCCTCCTCCTCCTTCTCTTCCTCTTCCTCCTCCTATTCTCCCTGCTCTTCATCTTCCTCCTCCTCCTCATCCTCCTCTTCCCCTACTCCTCCTCTTCCTCCTCTTCCTCTTCCTCTTTTTCCTCCTCTTCCTCCTCTTCCTCCTCCTTCTCTTCCTCCTCTTCCTCCTCTCCTCCTCTTCATCTTCCTCCTCCTCCTCCTCCCCCCATCTCTCCTCCTTCTCCTTTTCCTTTTCCTTCTCCTCTTCCTCCTCCTTCTCTTCCTCCTCTTTTCCTCCTCCTCTTCTTCATCCTCTTCTCCTCTTCCTCTTCTCCTTTTCCTCTTCCTCTCCCTCCTCCTCCTCCTCATCCCCTTCCTCCTCTTCCCCTACTCCTCCTCTTCCTCCTTTCATCCTCTTCCTCCTCCTCTTCCTCCTTTCATCCTCTTCCTCCTCTTTTCCTCTTCTTCCTCTTCTCCTCCTCCTCCTTCTCTTCCTCTTCCTCCTCCTATTCTCCCTGCTCTTCTTCTTCCTCCTCCTCCTCATTCTCCTCCTCATCCTCCTCTTCCCCTACTCCTCCTCTTCCTCCTCTTCCTCTTTCTCCTCCTCTTCCTCCTCTTCCTCCTCCTTCTCTTCCTCCTCTTCCTCCTCTCCTCC
Source organism: Archilochus colubris (assembly GCA_023079485.1). Classification (NCBI taxonomy): domain Eukaryota; kingdom Metazoa; phylum Chordata; class Aves; order Apodiformes; family Trochilidae; genus Archilochus; species Archilochus colubris. The sequence goes on from CM041113.1 coordinate 2,012,223, forward strand.
TCTTCATCTTCCTCCTCCTCCTCCTCCCATCTCCTCATCCTCCTTCTCCTCTTCCTCTTCCTCCTCCTCCTCCTCCTCTTCCTCTTCTTTTCCTCCTCCTCCTCTTCCTCCTTCTCCTTCTCCTCTTCCTCTTCCTCTTCCTCTTCTTCCTCCTCCTCTTCTCCTCCTCCTCCTCCTCTTCCTCCTTCTCCTCCTCTTCCTCTTCTTCCTCCTCCTCTTCTCCTCCTCCTCCTCCTCCTCCCCCCCCATGTTTTTGGGGCTCTCTCTGCCCAGGAGGAGCCTGGAATTCCCTGGAAAAGTTTCCTCCTGGTTTGGTGAACTCCAGTTGGGGGGAATTTTGGGGGGTTTTGGTTCTTTTTGGGATTTTTTTTGTCACCTGGAGCCCCCCTGGGGGGGTTGGGAGAGGAGGGGGTGAGGAAGGAGAAGAGAGGGTGAGGAAGGACCTGGGCAGGGACACCCCAGGGACAAAGATTTGGGGGTGGGGGGGTGACCCCATCAATCCCAACCCTGTCCTGGGCTGCACCCCCAGGAGAAATCCTGGGATAAATGTGGGGACATCCCTGGGGGCTGGGGCGGGGGGGACATGGAGGTGTTGGAGCCATCCCAGGGGAGGATGGGGGGGATGAGGAGAGAGTTGGGGGGGTTCAGTCTGGAGAGGAGAAGGAAAAGGAAAAGGAGAAGGAAAAGGAGGAAAAGGAGAAGAAGGTGAAGGAGGAGAAGGAGAAGGAGAAGGAGAAGGAGAAGGAGAAGGAGAAGGAGAAGGAGAAGGAGAAGGAGAAGGAGAAGGAGAAGGAGAAGGAGAAGGAGAAGGAGAAGGAGAAGGAGAAGGAGGAGGAGAAGGAGGAGGAGAAGGAGAAGGAGAAGGAGGAGAAGGAGAAAGAAGGAGAGAGAGAAGGAGAAGAAGGAGAAGAAGAAGGAAAAGGAGAAGGAGAAAGAGAAAGAGGAAGAAGGAGAAGGAGAAGGAGGAGAAGGAGAAGGAGAAGGAGAAGGAGAAGGAGAAGGAGAAGGAGAAGGAGAAGGAGAAGGAGAAGGAGAAGGAGAAGGAGAAGGAGAAGGAGAGAGAGAGAAGGAGAAGGAGAAGGAGAAGGAGAAGGAGAAGGAGAAGGAGAAGGAGAAGGAGAAGGAGAAGGAGGAGAAGGAGAAAGAAGGAGAGAGAGAAGGAGAAGAAGGAGAAGAAGAAGGAGAAGGAGAAAGAGAAAGAGGAAGAAGGAGAAGGAGGAGAAGGAGAAGGAGAAGGAGAAGGAGAAGGAGAAGGAGAAGGAGAAGGAGAAGAAGGAGAAGGAGAAGGAGAAGGAGAAGGAGAAGGAGAAGGAGAAAGAAGGAGAAGGAGAAGAAGGAGGAGGAGGACGAGGAGGAGGAGGAGGAGGACGAGGACGAGGAGGACGAGGAGGAGGAGGAGGAGGACGAGGAGGAGGAACGGCCCCGAGATGGCTCCTGGGGCAGAGGGAGGAAGCAGGAAGGCAATCAGGGAATGCTTTTTGGGTTGAAAGGACCACAAAGATCAACTCATCCAAACCCTGTCCTCCTCCTCCTCCTCCTCCTGGGGACACCCAGGGGCTCCCCCCCCTCCCTCAAATTCCAGAATTTCTCCCTCATCTCCATCCTCAGTCTCCCCTCGGACACTTTCAAGCCGTTCCCCCTCCTCCCATCCCTCCAGGGCCTCATCCCAAATCCATCCCCAACATTCCTGGAGGTATCTGAGGGCACTTGAGGTGCTGGAAGGTGCTCCAAGGTCTTAAGGTCTCCCCAGAACCTTATCAGGGGACTGCGTGCTGGATGAGGGGAAGGCTGTGGATGGAGTCTGCCTGGACTTCAGCAAAGGGTTTGGGTTTGACACCGTGTCCCATAGGATTGTCCTGAACAAGCTGTCAGCCCATGGATCAGCCAGGAGCACTCTGTGCTGGGTCAGGAACTGCTGGAAGGGGCCCAGAGAGTGGTGCTGAACGGGGCTGCCTCAAAATGGCGGCTGTGGTGTCCAAAATGGCGGCTGTGGTGTCCCCCAGGGATCAGTGCTGGGCCCAGTGCTGTTCAATGTCTTTAGTGATGATTGAGATGAGGGGATTGAGTCCATAATTAATTAATTAGCAGATGACCCCAAGCTGGGGGGAGTGTGGATCAGCTGGAAGGCAGGAGGGCTCTGCAGAGGGACCTGGAGAGACTGGAGAGTTGGGATGATCCCAAGGGGATGAGGTTCAACACAACAACCCCATGGGGAGCTCCAGGCTGGGCACAGAGTGGCAGAAAGGGAGCTGGGAGTCTGGATTGCCAGGAAGGTGACCATGAGCCAGCAGTGTGCCCAGGTGGCCAAGAAGGCCAATGGCATCCTGGGCTGGATCAGGAACAGCGTGGCCAGCAGGTCCAGGGAAGGGATTCTGCCCCTGTGCTCAGCTCTGGGGAGGCCACAGCTTGAGTCCTGTGTCCAGTTCTGGGCCCCTCAGCTCAGGAAGGAGATTGAGGTGCTGGAGCAGGTCCAGAGAAGAGCAAGGAGGCTGTGAAGGGATCCAGCACAAGTCCTGTGAGGAAGGGCTGAGGGAGCTGGGGGTGTTGAGGCTGGAGAAGAGGAGGCTCAGGGGAGACCTCATCACTCTCTGCAACTCCCTGAAAGGAGGTTGGAGCCAGGGGGGGGTCGGGGAGGTATCAGTGGGATAAGAGGGCTCGGACTAAAGAATTTTTTCCTAATATCCAACCTAAACCTCCCCTGGCAGAGCTGAAGCTCTGCCAGGGGAGGTTTAGGTTGGATATTAGGAAAGGATTCTTTGCAGAGAGGGTGATCAGGCATTGGAATGGGTGCCCAGGGAAGTAGTGGATTCTCCGTGTCTGGAGATCTTTCCAAAGAGCCTGGATGTGGCACTGAGTGCCATGGGCTGGGAACCACGGGGGGAGTGGATCAAGGGTTGGACTTGATGAGCTCTGAGGTCCCTTCCAACCCAGCCCATTCTATGATTCTGTGATTCTCCATCCCCATCCCCTTCCTCTCTTTCCCTTTCCCTTCCCTTTCCTCTTCTCCTTCTCCTCTTCCTTCTCCTTCTCCCTTCTCCTTCTCCTTCTCCCTCCTTCTCCTTCTCCTTCTCCTTCTCCTTCCTCCTTCTCCTTCCTCCTTCTCCTTCCTCCTTCTCCTTCCTCCTTCTCCTTCCTCCTTCTCCTTCCTCCTTCTCCTTCCTCCTTCTCCTTCCTCCTTCTCCTTCTCCTTCTCCTTCCTCCTTCTCCTTCCTCCTTCTCCTTCCTCCTTCTCCTTCCTCCTTCTCCTCTTCTCCTCCTCCCTCCTCCTCCTCCTTCTCCTCCTCCTCCTCCTCCTCCTCCTCCTCCTCCTCCTCCTCCTCCTTCTCCTTCTCCTTTCTCCTTCTCCTCCTTCTCCTCCTCCTTCTCCTCCTCCTTCTCCTTCTCCTTCTCCTTCCTTCTCCTTCTCCTTTCCTTCTCCTTCTCCTTCTCCTTCTCCTTCTCCTTCTCCTTCTCCTTCTCCTTCTCCTTCTCTCCTTCTCCTTCTCCTTCTCCTTCTCCTTCTCCTTCTCCTTCTCCTTCTCCTTCTCCTTCTCCTTCTCCCTCTCCTTCTCCTTCTCCCTCTCCTTCTCCTCCTCCCTCTCCTCCTCCCTCTCCTCCTCCTCCTCCTCCTCCTCCTCCTTCTCCTTCTCCTTCTCCTTCTCCTTCTCCTTCTCCTTCTCCTTCTCCTTCTCCTTCCCCTTCCCCTTCTTCTCCTTTTCTCATTCTATTTCTTTTTCTCTTTCTCCTTTTCATCCTTTTCCTTCTCCTTTTCTTTCTCCTTCTTCCCCTTCTCCTTGTCCTTGTCCTCCTCCTCCTTCTCCTTTTCCTCCTTTTCATCCTTCTCCTCCTCCTCCTCCCAGCCCTGAGCTTTGATCCCTCTTCCTGCTCTGGGCTTTGAACCCTCGGGTTTCTTTGAAGAGCTCCAACCCAACCCTTATCCTGCCCTCCCCGAGCTGGGATCACCCGACATTCCCGAGAAAAACCTTCCCAGGGAGCTTTTCCTTCATCCTTTGGAGGAGGAACCCGGGAGCTTTGGAGCTGGGGCATTTTTCTTGGAAAAACCTCGAATTAGGTGACTTCACCTCCTGCCTCCTCCTCCTCCTTCCTCGTTCCAAGGAGATTTCCTGTTAATAAACAACAAGGGTGGAGGGAGGGAAAAGAGGGAAGGAAAAAAGAGGAAGGTAAAAAAAGGAGAGAAGAGGGAAAAGGGGAAAGGAAAAAAGGAAGAAAGAGAAGGGGAGAAAAAAAGGGGAAAAGAGGAAAAAAGGGGAGAAAAGAGGAGAGGAGGAAGAAGGAAAGGGAAAAGAAGGAGAGAAGAGGGAAAAGAGGAAAGGAAAAAGGAGAAGGGGAGAAAAAAGAGGAGAAAAGAGGAGAGGAGGAAGAAGGAAAGTAAAAAGGAAAGTAGAAGAAGGAGAGAAAAGGGAAAAGAGGAAAGGAGAAAAGAGAAGAGGGAAAAGAGGAAAAGAGAGAGGGAGAAAAGGGGAGAAAAGGGGAGAAAAAAGAGGAGAAAAAAAGAAAAGAGGAAAGTAAAAAAAGGAGAGAAGAGGGAAAAGGGGAAAGGAAAAAAGGAAGAAAGAGAAGGGGACAAAAAAGGGGAAAAGAGGGAAAAAGGGGAGAAAAGAGGAGAGGAGGAAAGAGAAAAGGGAAAAAAAGGAGAGAAGAGGGAAAAGAGGAGAGGAAAAAGGAGAAGGGGAGAAAAAAAGAGGAGAAAAGAGGAGAGGAGGAAGAAGGAAAGGGAGAAAGAGGAAAGAAGAAGAAGGAGAGAAAAGGGAAAAGAGGAAAGGAGAAAAGAGGGAAAAGAGGAAAAGAGAGAGGGAGAAAAGGGGAGAAAAAAGAAAAAAAGGAGAAAAGGGGAAAGTAAAAAAAGAAAAGGGAAAAGGGGAAAGGAAAAAAGGAAGAAAGAGAAGGGGAGAAAAAAAGGAGAAAAGAGGAAAAAAGAGGAGAAAAGAGGAGAGGAGGAAAGAGGCTCCCCCCCAGGGTTGGGTCCTGGGCTGCTGCCTCTTCCCCTCGGGGCATTTTTGGGGTTTGACCTTTGAGATCCTGGAGCAGCTCCAGGTTCCTGCTTGGGCTGGGCTGGAAAACAAGGAGGTGATGCAAGGACCTGAAACTTGGGGTGTCCTGGGAAGGGCAGAGCAGGGAGCTGGGACCATTCCTGAAGGGGAGGGATGGGAGGGATGGGAGAGAGAGATGGGAGAGAGAGATGGGAGGAGAAACGACCTCCCTGAGCCTCTTCTCCTCCCTGAGCCTCTCCTCTTTTCCCCCCTTTTTTCCTCTCCTCTTTTCCCTCTTTTCTCCTTTTTTTATTTTCCTCTTTTCTCATTTTTTTCTCTTATTTTTTCTCTCCTTTTTTTCCTTTCCTCTTTTTCCTCTCCTCTTTTTTCCTTTCCTCTTTTACCTCTTCTCTCCTTTTTTTTTACTTTCCTCTTTTTTCCTCTCCTTTTCTCTCCCCTTTTTTCCTTTCCCCTTTTCCCTTTTCTCTCCTTTTTTTTTGCTTTCCTCTTTTCTCCTTTTTTTCCCCTCTTTTTTCTCCCCTTCTCTTTTTTTCCTTTCCTCTTTTTCCCTTTTCTATCCTTTTTTTTGCTTTCCTCTTTTTTACTTTCCTTCTTCCTCCTCTCCTCTTTTTTCCTTTCTTCTTTTCTCCCCCTTTTTCCTCTTTTCTCTTTTTTCTCCCCCTCTCTTTTTTCCTTCTCTTTTTTCCCCTTTTTCTCCTCTTCTCTTTTTTCCTTTCCTCTTTTTCCCTTTTCTCTCCTTTTTTTGCTTTCCTCTTTTTTACTTCCCTTTTTCCTCCTTTCCTTTTTTCCTCTTTTTTTCCTTTCCTCTTTTCCCTCTTCTCTCCTTTTTTTCCTTTCCTCTTTCCTCCTCTCCTCTTTTCTCCCCTTTTTTCCTCTTTTCTCCTTTTTTCTCTCCCCTTCTCTTTCTTCCTCTCTTCTTTTTTCCTTTCCTCTTTTTCCTCTCCTCTTTTCTTCTCTCCTATTTTCCCTCTTCCTTCCTTTTTTTTCTTTCCTCTTTTTTCCTCTTTTCTCCTCTTTCTTTCCTCTTTTTTCCCCTTTTCTCCTCTTTTTCTCCTCTTTTCTCCTCTCCTCTTTCCCCCTGGGATTTTCCCAACAGCTCTGTCCTCATCCCAGCTGCTCCTGGTCCTCGTGTCCTCTGGATTCCTCCTCTCCATCCCCATCCCTCTTCCCTGATCTTGCATCCCCACTTCCCCAGCAGCTCCCGAGTTCCTCCATCCCTTCCAGGGGGGGTTGGGATCATTCCTGGGGTTTTTTTTTTTCTTCTCTTTCTTGACTTTTTTTCCCTTTTTTCCTTTCCAGCCCAGGTGGCCAATCCCAACCATCCCCCAGACCCCAGGAAGGGCCCCGGGAAGGCCCAAACCATGGGGACCTCGGATCACAGAACCTCCTATGGTGAGGAGCAGCCCCGGGGGGGCCTTCAGCTTCAGCTTCCTCTTCCTCACCCCCCCCTTCCTCTTCCTCACCTCCCCCTTCCTCTTCCTCACCTCCACTTCCTCTTCCTCAGCCCCTCTTCCTGTTCCTCACCTCCCCTTCCTCTTCCTCACCTCTCTCTTCATCTTCCTCACCTCCCCTTCCTCTTCCTCACCCCCTCTTCCTCACCCCCTCTTCCTCACCTCCCCCTTTCTCTTCCTCCCCCTTTCTCTTCCTCTTCCTCTTCCTCACCTCCTCTTCTTCTTCTTCACCTCCCCCTTTCTCGTCCTCTTCCTCCCCCTTCCTCTTCCTCACCTCCTCTTCCTCTTCCTCCCCCTTCCTCTTCCTCACCTCCCCTTCCTCTTCCTCACCCCCTCTTCCTCACCTCCCCCTTTCTCTTCCTCCCCCTTTCTCTTCCTCCTCTTCCTCACCTCCTCTTCCTCTTCCTCACCTCCCCCTTTCTCTTCCTCTTCCTCACTTCCCCCTTTCTCTTCCTCACCTCCCCCTTCCTCTTCCTCACCTCCCCCTTTCTCTTCCTCTTCCTCTTCCTCACCTCCTCTTCCTCTTCCTCACCTCCCCCTTCCTCTTCCTCACCTCCCCTTCCTCTTCCTCACCCCCTCTTCCTCACCTCCCCCTTTCTCTTCCTCCCCCTTTCTCTTCCTCTTCCTCTTCCTCACCTCCTCTTCCTCTTCCTCACCTCCCCCTTTCTCCTCCTCTTCCTCCCCCTTCCTCTTCCTCACCTCCCCTTCCTCTTCCTCCCCTGCCCCACAGAGCCCACCCTGAGGGCTTGGGAATTCTGCCAGGAGAGGGGACACAGGGACACAGGGATGGGGACACAGGGATGGGGACACGGGTGGGGACACAGGGACACAAGGACAGAGAGATGGGGACGTGGGGCAGTGGTTTTGGGGACACAGGGATGATGAACCCCAACCCCCTTGGACTTGGGAGTCCCTGGGGACATCCCCAACCCACACAAGGACACAGGGATGGGGACACAGGAATGGGGACACGGGTGGAGACACAGGGACACAAGGACAGAGAGATGGGGACACAGGAATGGGGACATGGGGGTGGGGACACAGGGACACAAGGACAGAGGGATGGGGACACAGAGCAGTGATTTTGGGGACACAGGGATGGTGAACCCCAACCCCCCTGGAGGTGCAGTCCCTGGGGACATCCCCAAGCCACCTGGGGACCCATCCTGTACCCCCTGCCCTGGGGACCCCTCCAGAGCTCCCTTCCCCCCCCTTCTGACACCCCAGGATTTGGGGTTTGGGTCTCCCCCAGGTTCCTGGAGCTGCTGCCCCAGATTCCCAAGGGCAGGAAGGAGCTGGGCAGGAGAATCCCACCCCACATTCCCGAGGGGATCGGGGGCGTTTGGCTGAGCCTGGGGAGGTGTCTGGGAGAGGGGAAAAAAAAACCAACAAAGAAAGGAAGGAGGAGCAAACACCTCGGGTTTGCTCTGATGATGCAACCAGAAAGTTGGGAAAAGGGGAGGCAGCAGCTCCAAACCTTCCCTCCCCTCCAGCCAGAGCTGCTGCTCCTCAGCTCCTGCAGCAAAATGACCCAAAAGGAGGAAAAAAGTGAGTGGGGGGCAAAAGGGGGGGAGGGAGGAAAGGGGATTTTTTTCTTTTTTTCCCCAGGGATGGGCGAGGGAAAAAAGGAGGAAAGGGATTTTGAGCTCCCAGCAAGGAGGAAGCGTTGGGAATGGCAGCAGCTCCCCTGTGGGATGCCTGGAAAACCCAAATCCTTCCTCAGCACTGGGGAATTCCTCGTGGGAAAAGGGAAAATCATCCCTGGCTTCCCTGCTGCCTCTGGAGTCCTTCCAGGGTTGGGTTTCTCAGCCAGGAGTTGGGGTTTGGGGTTTTTTTTAGGGTGGAAAAACAGCCCCAGGGGGATCCTTGGAGGCTCCTGGGGGATCCTTGGGGGCTCCTGGGGGATCCTTGGGGGCTCCTGGGGGCTCCTTGGAGGCTCCTGGGGGATCCTTGGGGGCTCCTGGGGGATCCTTGGGGGCTCCTGGGGGCTCCTTGGAGGCTCCTGGGGGATCCTTGGGGGCTCCTGGGGGCTCCTTGGAGGCTCCTGGGGGATCCTTGGGGGCTCCTGGGGGATCCTTGGGGGCTCCTGGGGGATCCTTGGGGGGTTTCCTTGGGAAAAGGAATCCCAGAGAGTTTGGGCTTGGGATAATCTGGATAACTCACTCACCCACCAGGTTCTTCCCAGGCTCTGGCAGAGGGAGCAGTCGGGCAGGGCAGCCCCAGGCTGGGATTTCAAACCCCTCACTGAAAAGATTTCATGTCAAACCTCTCATTTCAAACCTTTCATTTCAAACCTCTCACTTAAAACATTTCATTTAAAACACCTCACTTCAAACTTCCCCAAACCTCTCATTTAAAACACCTCTTTTAAAACCTCTCGTTTAAAACCTCTCACTTAAAACCTCCCATGAAAACCCTCTAATTTAAAACACCTCGTTTAAAACCTCCCATTTAAAACCTGTCACTTAAAACCTCTCATTGCAAACCTCTCGTTTAAAACCTCTCATTTTAAACCTCTAATTTCAAACATTTCATTTAAAATCTTTCACTTAAAACCTCTCATTTCAAACCTCTCACTTAAAACCTCTCATTTAAAACATTTTGTTTAAAACCTCTCACTTAAAACCTCCCATTTAAAACCTCTGATTTAAAACACCTCATTTAAAACCTCCCTGTTAAAACCTCTCACTTAAAACCTCTCATTTCAAACATTTCATTTAAAACCTCTCGTTTAAAACATTTTGTTTAAAACCTCTCACTTAAAACCTCTCATTTTAAACCTCTGATTTAAAACACCTCATTTAAAACCTCCCATTTAAAACAGTTCATTTCAAACTTCTCACTTAAAACCTCTCATTTCAAACATTTCACTTAAAACCTCTGGTTTACAACCTCTCATTTCCAACTTCTCACTTAAAACCTCTCTCTTTAAACCTCTCGTTTAAAACCTCTCACTTAAAACCTCCCATTAAAACCCTCTAATTTAAAACACCTCACTTAAAACCTCCCATTTAAAACAGTTAATTTAAAACCTCTCACTTAAAACCTCTCATTTCAAACATTTTGTTTAAAACCTCTCACTTAAAACTTCCCATTTAAAACCTCTCGTTTAAAACCTCTCACTTAAAACCTCCCACTTGAAACCTCTGATTTAAAACACCTCATTTAAAACCTCCCATTTAAAACCTGTCACTTAAACCCTCTCATTTTAAACCTCTCACTTAAAACCTCTCATTTCAAACATTTCACTTAAAACCTCTGGTTTACAACCTCTCATTTGAAACCTCTCACTTAAAACCTCCCATTAAAACCCTCTGATTTAAAACACCTCATTTAAAACCTCCCATTTAAAACCTCTCACTTAAAACCTCTCGTTTAAAACCTCTGATTTAAAACACCTCATTTAAAACCTCTCACTTAAAACCTCTCATTTTAAACCTCTCATTTCAAACATTTCACCTAAAACCTCTCATTTTAAACCTGTCACTTAAAACCTCTCATTTCCAACCTCTCATTCCCAACCTCTCACTCAAACCTCTCCCTTAGCTCCTTCTGCACCCTGTGCCTCTTTCTCACCCTGGGGGGGTTTTCCCAGAGCACCCTCAGGGTTTTTCCCCCCCTGGTTCTCACCCTCCTGAGGTTTTTTTTTTGTTTGTTTTTTTTCCACTTCTCTTCCTCATTCTCCCCATTTTTTATTTTTTTTTTTATTTATTTTTCTCTGTGGTTTTTGGCAGAAGAGGCTCCCGGGGAGCTCAGGGAAAGCATCAGAACCATTTCCAGCAGCTCCAACCCCCTGCACCCCCCGGATGCCTCCTCAGAGGAACCTTTCAGCACCTACTTTGACTCCAAAATCCCCATTCCTGAGGATGAAAAGGTGAAAGTCATGGAAAGTCCTGGCACTCCTGCCCTTGGGGGGGGGTTGGTTCCTGGGGATTTGCCCACCCAGGATGATTTGGGGGCACCCAGGATGATTTAGGGGCAGCCTGGATGATTTGGGAGCACCCAGGATGATTTTGGGGCACCCAGGATGGTTTGGGGGAACTCAGGATCACTTGGGGGCACCCAGGATGATTTGGGGGAACTCAGGGTCACTTGGGAGCACCCTGGATGATTTGGGAGCACCTGGGATGATTTGGGAGCACCCAGGATGATTTAGGGGCACCCAGGATGGTTTTGGGGGCACCCAGGATGATTTTGGGGCACCCAGGGTCACTTGGGAGCACCCAGGATGATTTGGGGGCACCCAGGATGATTTAGGGGCACCCAGGATGATTTTGGGGCTCCCAGGATGATTTGGGGAGCACCTGGGATCACTTGGGAGCACCCTGGATGATTTTGGGGCACCCACAAAGATTTGGGGGCACCCAGGATTATTTGGGGGAACTCAGGATCACTTGGGAGCACCCAGGATGATTTAGGGGCACCCAGGATCACTTGGGGGCACCCAGGATGTTTTGGGAGCAGCCTGGATGGTTTTGGGGCACCCTGGATGATTTGGGGGAACTCAGGATCACTTGGGAGCACCCAGGATGGGTTTGGGGCACCCAGGATCACTTGGGAGCACCCTGGATGATTTGGGGGCTCACAGGATGGTTTTGGGGCACCCAGAATGATTTGGGAGCACCCAGGATGATTTTGGGAGCACCCACAAAGATTTGGGGGCACCCTGGATGATTTGGGGGCACCCAGGATCACTTGAGGGCACCCAGGATGGTTTGGGGGCACCCTGGATGATTTTGGGGCTCCCAGGATCACTTGGGAGCACCCAGGATGATTTGGGGAGCACCTGGTATCACTTGGGGGCACCCAGGATGATTTTGGGGCTCACAGGATGGTTTTGGGGCACCCAGGGTCACTTGGGGGCACCCAGGATGATTTAGGGGCACCCTGGATGATTTGGGGGCACCCAGGATCACTTGAGGGCACCCAGGATGTTTTGGGAGCACCTAGGACAATTTTGGGGCTCCCAGGATGATTTGGGGGAACTCAGGGTCACTTGGGGGCACCCAGGATGATTTGGGGGCACCCAGGATGGTTTTGGGGCACCCAGGATGATTTTGGGGCACCCACAATGATTTTGGGAGCACCCAGGATGGTTTGGGGGCAGCCTGGATGATTTGGGGGCACCCACAATGATTTGGGGGCACCCAGAATCACTTGGGGGCACCCTGGATGATTTGGGAGCACCCAGGATGATTTAGGGGCACCCAGGATGATTTGGGGAGCACCTGGGATCACTTGGGGGCACCCACGATGATTTGGGGGCACCCAGGATGATTTTGGGGCACCCTGGATGATTTGGGGGCACCCACAATGATTTTGGGAGCACCCAGGACAATTTTGGGGCACCCAGGATGATTTGAGGGCACCTAGGATCACTTGGGAGCACCCACGATGATTTAGGGGCAGCCTGGATGATTTGGGGGCGTCCAGGATGATTTGGGGGCACCCAGGATCACTTGGGGGCACCCAGGATGATTTAGGGGCACCCAGGATGATTTGGGGAGCACCTGGGATCACTTGGGGGCACCCAGGATGTTTTGGGAGCACCTGGGAACACTTGGGGGCACCCAGGATGATTTGGGGGCACCCTGGATGATTTTGGGGTGCCCAGGATGATTTGGGGGCACCCAGGATCACTTGGGAGCACCCAGGATGATTTAGGGGCAGCCTGGATGATTTTAGGAACACCCAGGATGATTTTGGGGCACCCACAAAGATTTGGGGGCACCCTGGATGATTTAGGGGCACCCTGGATGATTTGGGGGCACCCAGGATCACTTGAGGGCACCCAGGATGTTTTGGGAGCACCTGGGAACACTTGGGGGCATCCAGGATGATTTTGGGGCACCCTGGATGATTTGGGGGCACCCAGGATCACTTGGGAGCACCCTGGATGATTTTGGGGCACCCAGAATGGTTTTGGGGCACCCAGGATGATTTGGGAGAACTCAGAGTCACTTGGGAGCACCCTGGATGACTTGGGGCACCCAGGATGGTTTTGGGGCACCCAGGGTCACTTGGGGGCACCCAGGATGATTTGGGGGCACCCAGGATCACTTGGGGGCACCCAGGATGATTTGGGGAGCACCTGGGATCACTTGGGGGCACCCAAGATGATTTAGGGGCAGCCTGGATGGTTTTGGGGCACCCAGGATGATTTGGGGGCACCCAGGATGATTTTGGGGCACCCAGGATGATTTGGGGGCACCCAGGATGATTTTGGGGCACCCAGGATCACTTGGGAGCACCCAGGACTTGGGGACACCCCCTGCCCCCCACCCTTTTTCCCTCCAGCCACGCAGGGGACGTTTCCCCCTCTTGGGATTTCTTTATCTCCTGGAGCTGGGAGGCCCCAGGGGGGACCTTGGCTCTTTGTCCCCTTATCAAGGGAGGGGACAGGAGTGGCCTTTGCTTTGTCCCCTCTGCCTGGGGGTGGAGGGTGGGGGAGGGGGGTTGGGGGGTTGAGGGGGGGTTGGGGGAGAAGGGGGGTTGGGGGGATTAGGGGGGGACTGGGGGGGGTTGGGGCCTTTTCTTCCTTTGGATGAAGCAACATTTGGGGCTGGAGGATTCATCCCCCCCACCCCCAAACCCCCTTCAGTCCCCCCCAGCCTGGGGCTGAGATCCTGAGGTGGGGAACAGAGCTTGGGGGAGTTTGGGGTGGGGTTCAGGAGTGGGGTTCAGGAGTGGGGTTCAGGAGTGGGGTTCAGGAGTGGGGTTCAGGAGTGGGGTTCAGGAGTGGGGTTCAGGAGTGGGGATGGGATTCAGGAGTGGGGTTCAGGAGTGGGGTTCAGGGATGGGGTTCAGGAGTGGGGTTCAGGGATGGGATTCAGGAGTGGGGTTCAGGAGTGGGGTTCAGGAGTGGGGTTCAGGAGTGGGGTTCAGGAGTGGGGTTCAGGAGTGGGGTTCAGGAGTGGGATTCAGGAGTGGGGTTCAGGAGTGGGGTTCAGGGATGGGATTCAGGAGTGGGGTTCAGGAGTGGGGTTCAGGAGTGGGGTTCAGGAGTGGGATTCAGGGATGGGATTCAGGAGTGGGGTTCAGGAGTGGGGTTCAGGAGTGGGGTTCAGGGATGGGATTCAGGAGTGGGGTTCAGGGATGGGATTCAGGAGTGGGGTTCAGGAGTGGGGTTCAGGAGTGGGATTCAGGAGTGGGGTTCAGGAGTGGGGTTCAGGAGTGGGGTTCAGGAGTGGGGTTCAGGAGTGGGGTTCAGGAGTGGGATTCAGGAGTGGGATTCAGGAGTGGGATTCAGGGATGGGATTCAGGAGTGGGGTTCAGGGATGGGATTCAGGAGTGGGGTTCAGGAGTGGGGTTCAGGAGTGGGGTTCAGGAGTGGGATTCAGGAGTGGGATTCAGGGATGGGATTCAGGAGTGGGGTTCAGGAGTGGGATTCAGGAGTGGGATTCAGGAGTGGGGTTCAGGAGTGGGATTCAGGGATGGGATTCAGGGATGGGATTCAGGAGTGGGGTTCAGGAGTGGGATTCAGGAGTGGGATTCAGGAGTGGGATTCAGGAGTGGGGTTCAGGAGTGGGATTCAGGGATGGGATTCAGGAGTGGGATTCAGGGATGGGATTCAGGAGTGGGGTTCAGGAGTGGGGTTCAGGAGTGGGATTCAGGAGTGGGATTCAGGAGTGGGGTTCAGGAGTGGGGTTCAGGGATGGGATTCAGGAGTGGGATTCAGGAGTGGGATTCAGGAGTGGGGTTCAGGAGTGGGGTTCAGGAGTGGGGTTCAGGGATGGGATTCAGGAGTGGGGTTCAGGAGTGGGATTCAGGAGTGGGGTTCAGGAGTGGGGTTCAGGGATGGGATTCAGGAGTGGGATTCAGGGGTGGGATTCAGGAGTGGGGTTCAGGAGTGGGGTTCAGGAGTGGGATTCAGGAGTGGGGTTCAGGAGTGGGATTCAGGAGTGGGGTTCAGGAGGGGTTCAGGAGTGGTTCAGGAGGTGGAGTGGATTCAGGAGTGGGGTTCAGGAGTGGGTGGGATGGGATTCAGGAGTGGGGTTCAGGAGTGGGGTTCAGGAGTGGGATTCAGGAGTGGGGTTCAGGGATGGGATTCAGGAGTGGGATTCAGGGGTGGGATTCAGGAGTGGGGTTCAGGAGTGGGGTTCAGGAGTGGGGTTCAGGAGTGGGATTCAGGAGTGGGATTCAGGAGTGGGGTTCAGGGATGGGATTCAGGAGTGGGGTTCAGGAGTGGGGTTCAGGAGTGGGATTCAGGAGTGGGATTCAGGAGTGGGGTTCAGGAGTGGGGTTCAGGAGTGGGGTTCAGGGATGGGATTCAGGAGTGGGGTTCAGGAGTGGGGTTCAGGAGTGGGGTTCAGGAGTGGGATTCAGGGATGGGATTCAGGAGTGGGGTTCAGGGATGGGATTCAGGAGTGGGGTTCAGGAGTGGGGTTCAGGAGTGGGGTTCAGGAGTGGGATTTAGGGATGGGATTAGGAGTGGGGTTCAGGGATGGGATTCAGGAGTGGGGTTCAGGAGTGGGGTTCAGGAGTGGGGTTCAGGAGTGGGGTTCAGGGATGGGATTCAGGAGTGGGGTTCAGGGATGGGATTCAGGAGTGGGGTTCAGGAGTGGGGTTCAGGAGTGGGGTTCAGGGATGGGATTCAGGAGTGGGGTTCAGGAGTGGGGTTCAGGAGTGGGGTTCAGGAGTGGGGTTCAGGGATGGGATTCAGGGATGGGATTCAGGAGTGGGGTTCAGGAGTGGGGTTCAGAGATGGGATTCGGGAGTGGGGTTCAGGAGTGGGGTTCAGGGATGGGATTCAGGAGTGGGATTCAGGGATGGGATTCAGGAGTGGGATTCAGGAGTGGGGTTCAGGAGTGGGATTCAGGAGTGGGATTCAGGAGTGGGATTCAGGAGTGGGATTCAGGAGTGGGATTCAGGAGTGGGGTTCAGGAGTGGGGTTCAGGAGTGGGATTCAGGAGTGGGATTCAGGAGTGGGATTCAGGGATGGGATTCAGGAGTGGGTTCAGGAGTGGGGTTCAGGAGTGGGATTCAGGAGTGGGATTCAGGAGTGGGATTCAGGAGTGGGGTTCAGGAGTGGGATTCAGGGATGGGATTCAGGAGTGGGGTTCAGGAGTGGGATTCAGGAGTGGGATTCAGGAGTGGGATTCAGGAGTGGGATTCAGGAGTGGGGTTCAGGGATGGGATTCAGGAGTGGGATTCAGGAGTGGGGTTCAGGAGTGGGATTCAGGAGTGGGATTCAGGAGTGGGATTCAGGAGTGGGATTCAGGAGTGGGGTTCAGGGATGGGGTTCAGGAGTGGGATGGGTTTTCCAGCACCACTTCCCACTTGGAGAACATAAAATCACAGATTGGATTGGGGTGGAAGGGACCTTTAAGCCCATCCAGTTCCAGGGGGTGGGATCAAGGAATGGGATGAATATTCCAGAACCATCTTCCATGTGGAGATGATTCCATAATCCTGGAATGGTTTGGGTTGGAAGGAACCTTCAAGCTCATCCAGGACCAGGACCAGAGCTTGCAGGAGAGTTTGGGGTGGGATTCAGGAATGGGATGGGTTTTCCAGCACCACTTTCCATGTGGAAATCCTAGAATGGGTTGGGGTGGAAGGGATCTTCAGTCTCATCCAGTTCCAGGACCAGAACTTTGGGTGGGATCAAGGAATGGGATGAATATTCCAGAATCACCTTCCATGTGGAGATGATTCCATAATCCTGGAATGGTTTGGGTTGGAAGGGACCTTTAAGATCATCCAGGACCAGGGGGTAGGATCAAGGAATGGGATGAATATTCCTGCACCACCTTCCATGTGGAAATCCCACAATGGTTTGGGTTGGAAGGGACCTTTAAGCCCATCCAGTTCCAGGACCAGAACTTTGGGTGGGATCAAGGAATGGGATGAATATTCCAGAAGCAGCTTCAATGTGGAGATGATTCCATAATCCTAGAATGGTTTGGGTTGGAAGGAACCTTCAAGCTCATCCAGGACCAGGACCAGAGCTTGCAGGAGAGTTTGGGGTGGGATCAAGGAATGGGATGATTTTCCAGCACCACTTTCCATGTGGAGATCCCAGAATGGTTTGGGTTGGAAGGGAAGCTTCAGGACCAGAGCTTTGGGTGGGATTAAGGAATGGGATGAATATTCCAGAAGCAGCTTCCATGTGGAAATCCTAGAATGGGGTTGGGTTGGAAGGGACCTTTAAGACCATCCAGTTCCAGGACCAGAACTTTGGGTGGGATCAAGGAATGGGATGAGCTTTCCAGAAGCAGCTTCCATGTGGAGATGATTCCATAATCCTGGAATGGTTTGGGTTGGAAGGGACCTTTAAGATCATCCAGGACCAGGGGGTGGGATCAAGGAATGGGATGAATATTCCTGCACCACCTTCCATGTGGAAATCCCACAATGGTTTGGGTTGGAAAGGATCTTCAGTCTCATCCAGTTCCAGGACCAGAACTTTGGGTGGGATCAAGGAATGGGATGAATATTCCAGAAGCATCTTCCATGTGGAGATGATTCCATAATCCTGGAATGGTTTGGGTTGGAAGGGACCTTTAAGATCATCCAGGACCAGAACTTGGGGTGGGATTAGGGAATGGAATGAACTTTCCAGCACCACCTTCCATGTGGAGATCCCAGAATGGTTTGGGTTGGAAGGGAAGCTTCAGGACCAGAGCTTTGGGTGGGATCAAGGAATGGGATGAATATTCCAGAACCATCTTCCATGTGGAGATGATTCCATAATCCTGGAATGGTTTGGGTTGGAAGGGACCTTTAAGACCATCCAGTTCCAGGGGGTTGGATCAAGGAATGGGATGAATATTCCAGAAGCACCTTCCATGTGGAGATGATTCCATAATCCTGGAGTAGTTTGGGGTGGAAGGGACCTGAAGGGACCTTCAAGCTCATCCAGGACCAGAACTCTGGGTGGGATTAAGGAATGAACTTTCCAGAACCATCTTCCATGTGGAGATGATTCCATAATCCTGGAATGGTTTGGGATTGGAAGGAACCTTCAAGCTCATCCAGGACCAGGACCAGAGCTTGCAGGAGAGTTTGGGGTGGGATCAAGGAGTGGGATGATTTTCCAGCACCACTTTCCATGTGGAGATAATTCCATAATCCTGGAATGGTTTGGGTTGGAAAGGATCTTCAGTCTCATCCAGTTCCAGGACCAGAACTTTGGGTGGGATCAAGGAATGGGATGAATATTCCAGAAGCACCTTCAATGTGGAGATGATTCCATAATCCTGGAATGGTTTGGGTTGGAAGGAACCTTCAAGCTCATCCAGGACCAGGACCAGAGCTTGGGGTGGGATCAAGGAATGGGATGAGCTTTCCAGCACCACTTTCCATGTGGAGATGATTCTGGAATGGTTTGGGTTGGAAGGGCTGGAGATGTTGGGTGGTGGTGCTGGGGGGGCTGATTTGGGGTCTGATGGCTCCATCCCCCTCCCCAGAATTCCTGCTTCAGCTTCCGGAAGCTCTGGGCCTTCACGGGCCCCGGGTTCCTGATGAGCATTGCCTACCTGGATCCCGGGAATATCGAATCCGACCTCCAGTCCGGAGCCATCGCCGGCTTCAAGGTGAGCACGGGATGGGGGGGACCTCAGGAGACCAGAGCCCTGATCCCAAAATCCCCAGATCCCAAATCCCCAGGTCCCCAAATCCCCAGATCCCTGATTCACAAATCCCCAGAGCCCAGATCCCCAAATCCCAGATCCCCAATCCTCAGATCCCCAGATCTCAGATACCCAAACCCCCAAACCCCCAAATCACCAAATTCCAGATCCCCAAATCCCCAAATCCCAAATCTCCAAACCCCCAAATCCCAGATCCCCAGATCCCCAAATCCCCAGATCCCCAAATCCCAGATCCCCAGATCCCCAAACCCCCAAATCACCAAATTCCAGATCCCCAGATCCCAAATCTCCAAACCCCCAAATCCCAGATCCCCAAATCCCCAGATCCCCAAATCCCCAGATCCCCAAATCCCCAAATCCCAGATCCCCAGATCCCCAAATCTCCAGATCCCCAAATCTCCAGATCCCCAAATCCCAGATCCCCAAACCCCCAAATCACCAAATTCCAGATCCCCAGATCCCAAATCTCCAAACCCCCAAATCCCAGATCCCCAGATCCCCAAATCCCAAATCCCAGATCCCCAGATCCCCAGATCATCAGGATTCCCAGGATCCCAGATCACCACATCCCAAGTCCCAGGATCCCAGATCCCCAGATTCCTGATCACCAGATCCCCTGGGATCCCAGGTCCCCAAGTCCCAGGATCCCAAATCCCAGATCTCAGGACCCCAGATCACCAAATTCCAGGGTCCCAGGATCCCAGATCCCAGATTGTCAGATCCCTTGGGATTCCAGATCCCCAGGTCCTAGATCCCCAAATCCCAGGATCCCAGATCCCCAGGATCCCAGATCACCACACCCCAAGTCCTGTGATCCCAGATCCCCAAGTCCCAGGATCCCAAGTCCCAGATCACCAATTCCCCAGATCCCAGATCACCAAATCCTCTTCCAGGATCCCAGATTCCAGATTCCCAAATCTAAAGGAAAGGAAAGGGAAAAGGAAAGGGAAGGAAAGAGGGAAGGGAAGGGGAAGGGAAGGGGAAGGGGAAGGAGGAAGGGGGAAAGGGGAAGGGGAAGGGGAAGGGAAGGGAAAGGAAAGGGAAGGGGGAAGGGGAAAGGGGAAAGGGGAAGGGGAAGGGGAAGGGGAAGGGGAAGGGGAAGGGGAAGGGGGAAGGGAAGGGAAGGGAAGGGAAGGGAAGGGAAGGGAAGGGAAGGGAAGGGAAGGGAAGGGAAGGGAAGGGAAGGGAAGGGAAGGGAAGGGAAGGGAGGGGAAGGGGAAGGGGAAGGGGAAGGGGAAGGAAGGGGAAGGGAAGGGAAGGGAAGGAAGGGAAGGAAAGGGAAGGGGGAAGGGAAAGGGGAAAGGGAAGGGGAAGGGGGAAGGGGGAAGGGGAAGGGGGAAGGGGAAGGGGGAAGGAAAGGGAAGGGAAGGGAAGGGAAGGGAAGGGAAGGGAAGGGAAGGGAAGGGAAGGGAAGGGAAGGGAAGGGAAGGAAAGGGAAGGAAAGGAAGGAAAGGGGAAAGGAAAGAAGGGGAAAGGAAAGGGGAAAGGAAAGGGGAAAGGAAAGGAAAGGAAAGGAAAGGAAAGGAAAGGAAAGGAAAGGAAAGGAAAGGAAAGGAAAGGAAAGGAAAGGAAAGGAAAGGAAAGGAAAGGAAAGGAAAGGAAAGGAAAGGAAAGGAAAGGAAAGGAAAGGGGAAAGGAAAGGAAAGGGGAAAGGAAAGGAAAGGAAAGGAAAGGAAAGGAAAGGAAAGGAAAGGAAAGGAAAGGAAAGGAAAGGAAAAGGGAAAGGAAAGGAAAAGAAAGGAAAGGAAAAGGGAAAGGAAAGGAAAGGAAAGGAAAGGAAAGGAAAGGAAAGGAAAGGAAAGGAAAGGAAAGGAAAGGAAAGGAAAGGAAAGGAAAGGAAAGGAAAGGGAAGGAAGGGAAGGGAAAGGGAAAGGGAAAGGGAAAGGGAAAGGGAAAGGGAAAGGGAAAGGGAAAGGGAAAGGGAAAGGGAAAGGGAAAGGGAAAGGGAAAGGGAAAGGGAAAGGGAAGGGAAAGGAAGGGAAAGGGAAGGAATGAATACAGTAAATACACCATAAAAAATTCCTTCTTTTCACCAATTATTGCAAGGGCTGCAAACTGGCTCTTCCCTTTGGATTCAGCTTTCCTGGAATTCTGGGATTTGCTCCCAGTTTCCCATGGATGCCATCAGCATCCTCACACAGGAAGGGGGGAGGGGGGAGAATAAGTTTGATCAGCTCGTCAAGTTGGGTTTTTTTTGTTGTTTTTCTTTTAACCAGGAGTTTTTTTGAACTCCAGGGGGGTTTTGTTGAATTTTCCCAATTCCCTTTGATTTTTCCAACTCCCACTTCCCATTCCAGCTGCTCTGGGTGCTGCTGCTCTCCACTATCATCGGGCTCCTCCTGCAGCGCCTGGCAGCGCGGCTCGGGGTGGTGACGGGGCTGCACCTGGCTGAGGTCTGCAACAGGCAGTACCCCAAGGTGGGTGACAACCTGTGACAGGGGGTGGGGGGCACCCTGGGGGGGTGCTGGACCCCCCTGTACCAGGGGGTGGGGGGGACCCCTGTGCCAGAAAGTGGGAGACATCCTTGGAGGGATCCTGGACCCTCCTGTGCCACGAGGTGGGGGATATTCTGGAGGTTCTGGACCCCCCTGTACCAAGAGGTGGGGGACCCCCCTGTTCCAGGAGTTGGGGGACACCCTGGGGGGGTCCTGGACCCCCCTGTACCAGGAAGTGGGGGACCTCTCTGTGCCAGAAAGTGGGGGACACCCTGGGGGGTGCTGGAGTCCCTTTACCAGGAGGTGGGGGACATCCTGGGGATGGGGGACCCCTCTGTACCAGGAGGTGGGGGACACACTGTGCCAGGAGTTGGGGGACACCCTGGGGGGGTCCTGGGCCCCCCTGTACAAGGAGGTGGGGGGAACCCCTGTGCCAGAAAGTGGGGGACATCAGGGGGGTGCTGGATCCCCTGGTACCAGGAGGTGGGGGGGACCCCTGTGCCAGGAGTTGGGGGACATCCTGGGGGGTCATGGACCCCTCTGTACCAGGAGGTGGGGGGGACCCCTGTTCCAGGAGTTGGGGGACACCCTGGGGGGGTCCTGGACCCCCCTGTACCAGGGGGTGGGGGGGACCCCTGTGCCAGAAAGTGGGAGACATCCTTGGAGGGGTCTTGGACCCTCCTGTGCCACGAGGTGGGGGATATTCTGGAGGTTCTGGATCCCCTGGTACCAGGAGGAGGGGGACATCCTGTGCCAGGAGATGGGGGAGATCCTGGGGGGGGCCTAGACCCCCCTGTACCAGGAAGTGGGGGACCTCTCTGTGCCAGAAAGTGGGGGACACCCTGGGGGGTGCTGGAGTCCCTTTACCAGGAGGTGGGGGACATCCTGGGGGTGGGGGACCCCCTGTGCCATGAGGAGGGGGACCCCCTGTGCCATGAGGAGGGGGACATCCTGTGCCAGGGGGTGGGGGACACCCTGTGGGGGTCCTGGACCCCCCTGTACCAGGGGGTGGGGGGGACCCCAGTGCCAGAAAGTGGGGAACATCCTGGGGGTGCTGGACCCCTCTGTACCAGGAGGTGGGGGACATCCTGGGGGGTCTTGGACCCTCCTGTGCCACGAGGTGGGGGACCCCCCTTTGCCAGGAGATGGGGGACACCCTGGGGGGGTCCTGGACCCCCCTGTACCAGGAGGTGGGGGGAACCCCTGTTCCAGGAGGTGGGGGACACCCTGGGGGGATCCTAGACCCTCCTGTACCAGGAGGTGGGGGACACCAGGGGGGTGCTGGATCCCCTGGTACCAGGAGGTGGGGGGGACCCCTGTGCCAGGAGGTGGGGGACACCCTGGGGGGGTCCTGGCCCCCTCTGTACCAGGAGGTGGGGGACCCCCCTGTTCCAGGAGGTGGGGGACACCCTGGGGGGGTCCTGGACCCCCCTGTACCAAGAGGTGGGGGACCCCCCTGTTCCAGGAGTTGGGGGACACCCTGGGGGGGTCCTGGACCCCCCTGTTCCAGGAGGTGGGGGACATCCTGGGGGTGGGGGACCTCCCTGTTCCAAGAGGTGGGGGACCCCCTGTGCCATGAGGAGGGGGACATCCTGTGCCACGGGGTGGGGGACACCCTGTGGGGGTCCTGGACCCCCCTGTACCAAGAGGTGGGGGACCCCCCTGTTCCAGGAGTTGGGGGACACCCTGGGGGGGTCCTGGACCCCCCTGTTCCAGGAGGTGGGGGACATCCTGGGGGTGGGGGACCTCCCTGTTCCAAGAGGTGGGGGACCCCCTGTGCCATGAGGAGGGGGACATCCTGTGCCACGGGGTGGGGGACACCCTGTGGGGGTCCTGGACCCCCCTGTACCAGGGCGTGGGGGGGACCCCTGTGCCAGAAAGTGGGGGACATCCTGGGGGTGCTGGACCCTTCTGTACCAGGAGGTGGGGGACATCCTGGGGGGGTCTTGGACCCTCCTGTGCCACGAGGTGGGGGACCCCCCTGTGCCAGAAAGTGGGGGACACCCTGGGGGGGTCCTGGACCCCCCTGTACCAGGAGGTAGGGGGAACCCCTGTTCCAGAAGGTGGGGGACACCCTGGGGGGATCCTAGACCCTCCTGTACCAGGAGGTGGGGGACATCAGGGAGGTCCTGGGCCCCCCTGTACCAAGAGGTGGGGGACCCCCCTGTTCCAGGAGTTGGGGGACACCCTGGGGGGGTCCTGGACCCCCCTGTACCAGGAGGTGGGGGGAACCCCTGTTCCAGGAGGTGGGGGACACCCTGGGGGGGTCCTGGACCCCCCTGTACCAGGAGGTGGGGGGAACCCCTGTTCCAGGAGGTGGGGGACACCCTGGGGGGATCCTAGACCCTCCTGTACCAGGAGGTGGGGGACATCAGGGGGGTGCTGGATCCCCTGGTACCAGGAGGTGGGGGGGACCCCTGTGCCAGGAGTTGGGGGACACCCTGGGGGGGTCCTGGCCCCCCCTGTACCAGGAAGTGGAGAACGTTCTGGGAGAGTTTCATGATGGAATGTGGGTCAAGTTGGGTTGGGTCGGGTCAAGTTGGGTTGGGTTGGGTCAAGTGGGGTTGGGTGGGGTTGGGTTGGGTGGGGTGGGGTTGGGAGGGACCTTCGGGGTCATCTCATTCCCACCCCCTGCGTGGGAAGGGAAAATCTCCCACGGGCTCTTCTCCTGTCCTGGCTCCAGAAGTCGTGGGGAGCAGGGGGAGGGGGACACCCCAGACCCCACCTCTGGGAAAAAGGGACCCAGCTGGGGGGTGGGCGACTGTCCCAGGGAATTCAGGGAATTGGGGTGGGGGGAGAGGGACAAACCCGGGTGCAGCTTTTCTCCTGGGGCCTCCCCAGGGTGGGGGAGTTGGTGGTGAAAGGAGCAGAGACTGAGGAGATTCCTGAGCCAGGGAATTGGCTCGGGAAATCCATGGGAAGGGCTCTGTCCCCATCAGGTGAGGGGGGGACACGGGTGATACCCCCAACTTTGGTGTTCCTCATCCAACCCCTGAGCTTTACTCATCCCTGACCATCTCCCAACCCTCATCCCATCTCCCAACCCCCATCCCAACCCCTCCCAACCCCAGTTCTCTCCTCACAGTCACCAAAATTCCTGGAATTCCCCCAGGAACCTCCTTGGGTGGTGCCCTGGGCAATCATCCCCATCTCCCCCACCCCACACCCAGGGGTTGGGGACCCTTCCCGAGCCCCCCGTGGCTGCTGAATGGAATCCTGAAGAGGTTTTCCCTCTTTTTCTCCCCCCGGGGTGTTTTTTCCCTGCAGGTCCCTCGGATCATCCTCTGGCTGATGGTGGAGATGGCCATCATAGGCTCTGACATGCAGGAGGTCATTGGTTCTGCCATCGCCATCAACCTCCTCTCCGTGGGGAGGTGAGGGGGGGTTGGGGGCAGCAGGGACCCCGTGTGACCCCCCAGGATTCACAAAGTGCCCCCCAAGTTGACCCAAACTCTTCGGGTCTTAATTCTCAACCATCTGGAAGAAGCTCCCTGGGGAGGGTGCTCAGGCATCTGGGGCCCAACGTGGGGCATGGGGGGACCCAATGTGGGGCATTTGAGGGCCCATGGGGCATCTGGGGACCAACGTGGGGCAAGGGGGGACACAACATGGGACATTAGGGGCCCAACGTGGGGCAGGGGGGACCCAACATGGGGCATTTGGGGACCAATGTGGGGCATTTGAGGGCCCATGGGGGATCTGGGGCAACCAACGTGGGGCAAGGGGGAGGGACCCAATGTTGGGGCATCTGGGGGCCCAATGTGGGGCAAGGGGGGGTGACCCAACGTTGGGGCATTTGAGGGCCCAAGGGGGGATCTGGGGACCAACGTGGGGCAGGGGGGGGAGCCAACATTGGGGCATTTGGGGCCCAACGTGGGGGGCACCTGGGGGCCCAACGTGGGGCATTTGGGGCCCAATATGGGGCAGGGGGGGCCCAATGTGGAGCAAGGGGGGACCCAATAGGGGGCACCTGGGGCCCAACGTGGGGCATCTGGGGGCCCAATGTGGGGCAAGGGGGGGCGACCCAATGTTGGGGCATTTGGGGACCAACGTGGGGCATTTGAGGGCCCAAGGGGGGATCTGGGGCCCAACGTGGGGCGGGGGGGGGACCCAACATTGGGGCATCTGGGGCCCAACGTGGGGCATTTTTGGGTCCAATGTGGGGCAAGGGGGGGACCCCCAATGGGGGGCATTTGGGACCCAACATGGGGTGGGGGGGACCCAATGTGGGGCATTTTGGGGACCAATGTGGGGCAGGGGGGGACACCCAACATTGGGGCATTCGGGGACCAACTTGGGGCATTTGGGGCCCAACGTGGGGCATTCGGGGCCCAACTTGGGGCATTTGGGGCCCAACGTGGGGCAGGGGGCACCCAGCGTGGAGGGGAGGGGGACACTTGAGGTCCCACCTCTTGGTGGGGGGGGGTGGGCGACTGTCCCAGGGGATTGCTGGGAGAATTCTCCATCCAGTATCCATGTGATTATTCTAATGAGCTAATTACCATGGGCGTGGTTAATTGGGGGATAATCCCGGGTTCAGCTTTTCCCCTGGGGCCTCCCCAAGGTGGAGGAGTTGGAGCAGGAATGGCCCCACCTGGAGCAGCTGAGCTCCTCCTCCTCCTCTTCCTCCTGCTCTTCCTCCTCTTCCTCCTGCTCTTCCTCCTCCTCTTCCTCCTCCTCTTCCTCCTCCTTTTCCTCCTGCTCTTCCTGCTCCTCTTCCTCCTTTTCCTCCTGCTCTTCCTCCTGCTCTTCCTCCTCCTCTTCCTCCTCCTCTTCCTCCTTCTCTTCTTCCTCCTCCTTTTCCTCCTGCTCTTCCTCCTCCTCTTTCTCCTCTTCCTCCTCCTCTTCCTCCTCTTCTTCCTCCTCCTTTTCCTCCTGCTCTTCCTCCTCCTCTTCCTCCTCCTTTTCCTCCTGCTCTTCCTTCTCCTCTTCCTCCTCTTCCTCCTCTTCTTCTTTCTCTTCCTCTTCCTCCTCCTCCTCCTCTCCCTCCTCTTCCTCTCTGCTTTCCTCTCTTCCCCTCCGACCCCCCCCCCAAAGCCCCCAGCCCCGGTGCTGTTGGGGGTTGGGAGGTGGCAACCAGGGCAGGGAATTCCTGAGCCATTCCCAAGGGAATTCCTGGTCCCTCCCCTCCAGGATCCCCCTCTGGGCCGGAGTTCTCATCACCATCGCCGACACCTTCGTCTTCCTCTTCCTGGACAAATACGGTACCAGAGCCCCTGGACCCAAACCTGAACCCGAACCTGAACCTCAACCCCAACCTAAACCCAAACCTGAACCTGAACCCGAACCCGAACCGAGACCTGAACCTGAACCCAAACCCAAATCTGAACCCGAACCCCATCCCCAACCCGAACCCGAACCCAAACCCAGACCCAAGCCCAAACCCAAACCTGAACCTGGACCTGAACCCAGACCCAAGCCTGGAACCGAACCCAAACCTGAACCCCAACCTGAACCCAAACCCAGACCCAAACCCAAACTTGAACCCAAACCCTAACCTGAACCTGAACCCAAAAGCAAACCCAAACCTGAACCTGGACCCAAACCCAAACCCAAATCTGATCCCCAACCTCAACCTGATCTCGAACCCAAACGCAACCCCAACCTGAACCCAAACCCAACCTGAACCCCAACCTGAACCCAAACCCAGACCAAAACCCAAACTTGAACCCAAACCCAAACCTGGACCCAAACCTGAACCCAAACCCGAACCTGGACCTGAACCCAAACCCGAACCAAGACCTGAACCTGAACCCAAACCCAAATCTGAACCTCAACCTCAACCCCAACCTGAACCCAAACCCAGACCCAAACCCAAACTTGAACCCAAACCCTAACCTGAACCTGAACCCAAAAGCAAACCCAAACCTGAACCTGGACCCAAACCCAAACCCAAATCTGATCCCCAACCTCAACCTGATCTCGAACCCAAACACAAACTCAACCTGAACCCAAACCCAAACCTGAACCCAAACCCAGACCCGAACCCGAACCTGAACCTGAACCCAAACCCAAATCTGAACCTGAACCCCATCCCCAACCCGAACCCAAACCCAGACCCAAGCCCAAACCCAAACCTGAACCTGGACCTGAACCCGGACCCAAGCCTGGAACCGAACCCAAACCTGAACCCCAACCTGAACCCAAACCCAGACCCAAACCCAAACTTGAACCCAAACCCAAACCTGGACCCAAACCTGAACCCAAACCCGAACCTGGACCTGAACCCAAACCCGAACCGAGACCTGAACCTGAACCCAAACCCAAATCTGAACCTCAACCTCAACCCCAACCTGAACCCAAACCCAGACCCAGACCCAAACCCAAACTTGAACCCAAACCCTAACCTGAACCTGAACCCAAAAGCAAACCCAACCCTGAACCTGGACTCAAACCCAAACCCGAATCTGAACCTCAACCCCAGCCCCAACCTGAACTCGAACCCAAACCCAGACCCAAGGCCAAACCCAACCTGAACCCAAACCTGAACCTGGACCTGAACCCAGACCCAAACCTGGACCCGAACCCAAACCCAAACCCAAACCTGAACCCAAACCCAAACCCAAACCTGAACCCAAACCTGAACCCAGACCCAAACCTGAACCCAAACCCAAACCCAAACCCAAACCCAAACCCAAACCCAAACCTGAACCTCAACCCCAGCCCCAACCTGAACCCAAACCTGAACCCAGACCCAACCTGTACCCCAACCCAAACCTGAACCCAAACCCAAACCTGAACCCAAACCCAAACCTGAACCCAAACCCGAACCCAAACCTGAACCCAAACCTGAACCCAAACCCAGACCCAAACCCAAAACCAAACCTGAACCTAGACCTGAACCCAGACCCAAACCCAAACAAGAACCTCAACCCCAACCTGAACCCAAACCCAGACCCAGACCTAAAACCAAACTTGAACCCAAACCCGAACCTGAACCCAAACCCAAACCCAACCCCAACCCAACCCAGACCCCCCCAGCCCATCCCAGCCCCTCCCCCCTCACCCCCTCTTCCTCCCCAGGGCTCCGCAAGCTCGAGGCCTTTTTCGGGTTCCTCATCACCATCATGGCCCTCACCTTCGGCTACGAGGTACCGGGGGACATCCCCCCAGGGACACCTCCTTGGGGACACCTCCTTGGGGTCACCTCCCCTTGGGGACACCTCCTTGGGGACACCTCCTCTTGGGGACACCCTGCCTTGGGGACACCTTCCCCAGGGTCACCTCCCCTGGGAACACACGTGGTGCCACCCTGTCCCACCTTCTCCCTCCCTGTCCCACCCCATGTCACCCCCATGTCCCCATGTCACTCCCATGTCCCCATCCCACCCCATGTCCTCATGTCCCCATGCCACCGCGTGTCCCCATGTCCCCATTTCACCCCATGTCCCCACACCCCCCCATGTCCCCAGCTGACCCGTGTCCCCATCTCACCCCATGTCCCCATGTCACCCCCACGTCCCCCCGTGTCCCCCTCTGACCCATGTCCTCATGTCCCCCCGTGTCCCCCTCTGACCAGTGTCCTCGTGTCCCCGTGTCACCCCATGTCCCCCCATATCCCCCTGTGTCCCCATCTGACCGGTATCCCGATGTCCCCATGTCCCCCCATGTCCCCATCTCACCCCGTGTCCCCATGTCCCCATGTCACCCCATGTCCCCATGTCCCCCCATGTCCCCATGTCACCCCGTGTCCCCATGTCCCCATGTCACTCCCATGTCCCCACATCCCCCCGTGTCCCCCTCTGACCCATGTCCCCATGTCCCCCCCCATGTCCCCCCGTGTCCCCACATCCCCCGTGTCCCCCTCTGACGGGTGTCCCCATGTCCCCATGTCCCCCCACATCCCCCGTGTCCCCATCTCACCCCATGTCCCCATGTTGCCCCCATGTCCCCATATCCCCCTGCGTCCCCCTGTGACCGGTGTCCCCATGTCACCCCATGTCCCCCCGTGTCCCCATGTCACCCCATGTCCCCATGTCCCCCCACATCCCCCGTGTCCCCATCTGACCGGTGTCCTCATGTCCCCCCGTGTCCCCCCGTGTCCCCCTCTGACCGGTGTCCCCATGTCCCCACGTCCCCCCGTGTCCCCCTCTGACCCGTGTCCCCGTGTCCCCACAGTATGTCACCGTCAGGCCCAACCAGGTCCAGGTGCTGCAGGGTCTCTTTGTCCCGTACTGTGGGGGGTGTGGGACCCCACAGCTGGAGCAGGCCGTGGGCATCGTGGGAGCTGTCATCATGCCACACAACATGTACCTGCACTCTGCCCTTGTCAAGGTCAGCCTGGGGACATGGGGACAGCCAGGGGACAGGGCAACCTGGGGACACCTCCCCTGGGACACCTTCCCTTGGGGTCACCTCCCTTGGGGACACATTCCCTTGGGGTTACTTTCATTTGGGGACACCTCCCCTTGGGGTCACCTTCCCCTGGGGACACCTCCCTTGGGGTGTAAGGTGTCCCCAAGACCTTCCTCCAGGGACACTTCCCTTGGGGACACCTCCCCTTGGGGACACTTTTCCTTAGGGACATATTCCCCTCATGACACCTCAGCCTGAGGTCACCTTCCCTTGGGACATCTCCCCATGGGGACACCTTGCCTTGGGGTCACCTCCCCTTGGGGTCACCTTCCTCTGGTGACACCTTGCCTTGGGGACATTTCCCTTGGGAACATCTCCCCTTGGGGTCACCATCCCTTGGGGTCACCTTGCCCTGGGGACACCTCCCTTGGGGTGTAAGGTGTCCCCAAGACCTTCCTCCAGGGACACTTCCCTTGGTACATCTCCCCTTGGGGACACTTCCCTTGGGATGCCTCCTCTTGGGGACAACTTCCCTTGGGGTCACCTTGCCTTGGGGTCACCTTCCCTTGGGGACACCTTCCTTGGGGACATATTCCC
Organism: Archilochus colubris; assembly: GCA_023079485.1. Classification (NCBI taxonomy): domain Eukaryota; kingdom Metazoa; phylum Chordata; class Aves; order Apodiformes; family Trochilidae; genus Archilochus; species Archilochus colubris. Next base: position 2,041,586 of record CM041113.1, read on the forward strand.
CTCGTGACACTTCCCCTTGGGGTCACCTTCCCCTGGTGACACCTTCCCTTGGGGACACCTCCCCTTGGGACATCTCCCCTTGGGGACACCTCCCTTGGGGTCACCTTTCTGGGGACACCAGGCTGGAGCTGAGGAACCCCAGGAGGTCACCAAGGTCCTGGTGGCCACCACAAGGCAGCCCCTGGTGGCCACAGAGGTCCTGGGGCTGCAGGGGGAGGGGGTTCTGCTCCCCCCCTGCTCTGCCCTGGGGAGATCCCAGTTGGAGAACTGGGACCAGTGCTGAGCTCCCCAGTTCAGGAAGGGCAGGGAACGGCTGGGGAGGGGACAGCAGAGGGACACGGGGATGGGGACATGGGGACACGGATGGGACACGGGGATGGGGACATGGGGACACGGAGTTGGGGACATGGGGACACGGAGTTGGGGACATGGGGACACGAGGATGGGGACACAGGGACACAGGGTTGGGGACAGGGACACAGGGACATTGGGACACAGAGATAGGGACATGGGGGTGGGGACACAGGGACACAGATGGGGACATGGGGACACGAGGATGGGGACACGGGGATGGGGACACAGGGACATTGGGGTGGGGACACAGGGCAGGGATTTTGGGGACATGGGGATGGGGACAGGGACACAGGGATGGGGACACTGTGATGGGGACACGGGCACAGGGACACAGGGTTGGGGACATGGGGATTGGGACACTGGAATGGGGACACAGGGACATGGGGATGGGGACATGGGGACACAGGGATGGAGGACATGGGGGTGGGGACAGGTCAGGGATTTTGGGGACACAGGGATGGTGAACCCCAACCCCCCTGGAGGTGCAGTCCCTGGGGACGTCCCCAAGCCACCTGGGGACCCATCCTGTGCCCCCTGCCCTGGGGACCCCTCCAGAGCTCCCTTCCCCCCCCACTGTCACTCTGGGTCCCCCCTTTGGTGTCCCCCCCAAATCCCAACCCTGGGGGGTTCAGAAGCTCTCGGGGTTGGGTTCTTCTCCCCCCACACCCCAAGTGCCCCGTGTCCCTTCCTTTGGGGAAGTCACCCTGTGTCCCCACTGTCCCCTCCCCCGTGGCAGTCCCGACAAGTGGACCGTGGGAACAAGAGGGAGGTCCAGGAAGCCAACAAGTATTTCTTCCTGGAATCCTGCATCGCCCTCTTCGTCTCCTTCATCATCAACATCTTCGTCGTCAGCGTCTTCGCGGAGGCCTTCTACCAGAAAACCAACGCTGACGTGGTGAGGGGGGAGTGGGAGTGGGAGTGGGAGTGGGAGTGGGAGTGGGATGAGGTGGGGGAGTGGGGTGGGATGGGATGGGGGAGTTGGAATTGGGGGAGTTGGGTTGGGATGGGGGAGTTGGGATGGGTTGGGTTGAGTTGTGTTGGGTTGGGAGAGTTGGGTTGGGTTGGGTTGGGTTGAGTTGTGTTGGGTTGGGAGAGTTGGGTTGGGTTGGGTTGGGTTGGGTTGGGTTGGGATGGGTTGGGATGGAGGAGTTGGAATGGGGCGAGTGGAATGGGATGGGGAAGTGGGATGGGATGGGGGAGTTGGAACTGGGGGAGTGGGATTGGGATGGGGGAGTTAGGTTGGTGGGTGGGTGGGATGGGATGGGTGGTGGGGGTGGGTGTGGGGTGGTTGGGTTGGGTTGGGTTGGGTTGGGTTGGGTTGAGTTGGGTTGGGTTGGGATGGGTTGGGAGAGTTGGGCTGGATTGGGATTGGGGTGTTGGGTTGGGATGGGGGAGTTGGGTTGGGGGAAGTTGGGATGGGATTGGGGAGTTGAGATGGATTGGGTTGGGTTGGGATGGGTTGGGATGGGGGAGTTGGGTTGGGATGAGTGGGATGGGATGGGGGTGTTGGGATGGGTTGGGTTGGGTTGAGTTGGGTTGGGATGGGATGGGTTGAGTTGGGTTGGGATGGGATGGGTTGGGTGGGGTTGGGATGGGTTGGGATGGGGGAGTTGGGTTGGGTTGGGTTGAGTTGGGTTGGGTTGGGTTGGGTTGGGTTGAGTTGGGTTGGGATGGGATGGGTTGAGTGGGGTGGGGTTGGGTTGGGGTGGGGGATTTGGGTTGGGGTGGAGGAATTGGGGTTGAGATGGGGGCAGTGGAATGGGATGGGGGGGAATGGGACAGGATGGGGAGAGTGGGGTTGGGATGGGGGAGTTGGAATTGGGGGAGTGGGATCATTTGCTGCCCCATTCCAAGCAATCTGAGGAAGCACCCAACCCCCCAAAAGGGACCCTCAGCACCCCCAGCTCCTCACCTCCAGCTTTTCCCCTCCTTCCTCCATCCCTCCAGGGCCTCATCCCAAATCCATCCCCAACATTCCTGGAGCTTCAAACCCATTCCCCCATCCCATCCCTCCAGACCTTGTTCCCAAGTCCTTTCCCAGCTTTCCCAGAGCCCCTGCAGGATCTGGAAGTTTCTCTGAGCTCTCCTGGAGCCTTTTCCAAGCTGCCCAATCCCAACTCCCTCATCCTGGATCATTCCAAGCAATCCAAGGAAGCCCCCAGCCCCATTCCCCCATCCCCCATCCCATCCCATCCCATCCCATCCCATCCCATCCCATCCCACCCTCCAGACCTTTTCCCAAGTCCCTCCCAGTTTCCTGCAGGCTCTGGAAGTTTCTCCAAGCTGCTCAGTCCCAACTCCCTCATCCTGGATCATTTGCTGCCCCATTCCAAGCAATCCAAGGAAGCCCCCAGCCCCCATTCCCTCCCATCCCATCCCATCCCATCCCATCCCATCCCATCCCATCCCATCCCATCCCATCCCATCCCATCCCATCCCACCCCATCCCACCTTATCCCATCCCATCCCATCCCATCCCATCCCATCCCATCCCACCCCACCCCATCCCATCCCATCCCATCCCATCCCATCCCATCCCATCCCATCCCATCCCATCCTTCCAGACCTTTTCCCAAGTCCCTCCCCAGTTTCCTGCAGGCCCTGGAAGTTTCTCCAAGCTGCCCAATCCCAATTCCCTCATCCTGGATCATTCCAAGCAATCCAAGGAAGCCCCCAGCCCCCATTCCCCCCATTCCCCCCCATCCCATCTCATCCCATCCCATCCCACCCTCCAGACCTTTTCCCAAGTCCCTCCCCAGTTTCCTGCAGGCTCTGGAAGTTTCTCCAAGCTGCCCAATCCCAACTCCCTCATCCTGGATCATTTGCTGCCCCATTCCAAGCAATCCCAAGAATCACCCAATCCCCCCTCCCCCCAAAAGGGACCCCCAGCACCCCCAGTTCCTCACTTCCACCTTTCCCATCCCCATTCCTTGCAGAACGGGGTCTGCAGGAACACCTCTGCTTCCCACTCCTCCCTTTTCCCCAACAACAACCAAACCCTGGAAGTTGACATCTACACAGGGGTGAGTGACACGGGGACACGGGGACATGAGGGGGGGGTTGTCCCCAAGCACCCCCCCTGCCCTCCCCTGCGACCGGGATCCCAAAAAACCTGGGATCCCAAAACTGGGATCCCCCCAAAACCACCCCCAAACCCTGGGATTGTGGGGCTGGGGCTGGGGGGGAAAGAGCTGGAAGGTTGTGGGGTCCTTGGGGGATCTTCTCAAGACCCCACCCCCAAAAAAAAGGGGGGGGACACAGCAGGAGAGTCCTGAGTGGTGCTCAGTGCCCCAGGACAAGGATTCCGGGATGGAGAAAAACCTGGAAGTCCGGGAGTCCCAACCCTTCCCCATCCCTGCCCAGGACCCTCCCAGGCAGGGCTTGGGGACCCCCCCAGGGATTGTGGGGACCCCACCCCAGGCCTTGAGAACCCCAAAGGGGAGAAATTGTCCCCAAACTCCAACCCAACCCCCCCTGGCACCACTTGAGGTTCCTCCTGTTCCCAGCCCTTGATCCTTGGGGAATTTTTTCCCCTCTCCTCCAGTTTTTTCTCCTTTTTTTCATTTTGGTGCCCGGGATCCATCGGATCCCAAAGGGAAACTCTGAGAGCTCCTGCAGTGGGATGGGTGCTGGGATGGGTGCTGGGATGGGTGCTGGGATGGGTGCTGGGATTGGGTGCTGGGAGTGGGTGCTGGGAGTGGGTGCTGGGAGTGGGTGCTGGGATTGGGTGCTGGGATGGGTGAAGGGGTGGGATTCAGGGATTGGGTGCAGGGATGGAATCAGGGATGGGATTCAGGGATTGGGTGCTGGGATGGATGCAGGGGTGGATACAGGGATTGGTTCAGGGATTGGGTGCTGGGATGGGTGAAGGGGTGGGTGCTGGGATGGAATCAGGGTTTAATGCAGGAATGGGTGCAGGGATGGGTGAAAGGGTGGATGAAGGGATGGGATTCAGGGATTGGGTGCTGGGATGGATGAAGGGATGGATACAGGGATGGGTGCTGGGATTCCTGGATGGAGAAAAACCTGGAAGTCTGGGATGGAATCAGGGATGGGATTCAGGAATTGGGTGCAGGGGAGGGATTCAGGGATGGGTGCTGGGATGGGAGCTGGGATGGGATTCAGGGATGGATACAGGGATGGGAGAAGGGATGGGATTCAGGGATTGGGTGCTGGGATGGATGAAGGAATGGATACAGGGATGGATGGAGGGATGGGTGCAGTTATGGGTGCAGGGGTGGGTGCATGGGTGCAGGGATTGGGTGCAGGGATGGGTGCTGGGAGGCAATCAAGGATGGATACAGGGATGGGTGAAGGGGTGGGATTCAGGGATTGGGTGCTGGGATGAGTGAAGGGGTGGGTGCTGGGATGGAATCAGGGATTAATGCAGGAATGGGTGCAGGGATGAGATTCAGGGATTGGGTGCTGGGATGGGTGCAGTTATGGGTGCAGGGATGGGTGCTGGGATGGGATTCAGGGATTGGATGCAGGGATGGATACAGGGATGGATGCAGGGATGGATACAGGGATGGATGGAGGGATGGATACAGGGATGGGTACAGGAATGGGTGCTGGGATGGGTGCAGGGATGGGAGAAGGAATGGATACAGGGGTGGGTGCAGTTATGGGTGCAGGGGTGGGTGCAGGGATGGATGAAGGGGTGGGATTGAGGGATTGGGTGCAGGGATGGGTGAAGGAATGGATACAGGGGTGGATACAGGGATGGGTGCAGGGTGGGTGCAGGGTGGGTGCAGGGGTGGATACAGGGATGGGATTCAGGAAGGGTGCAGGGATTGATGAAGGGATTGGATTCAGGGATGGGTGTAGGGCTGGGTAAGGGATGGGTACAGGGATGGGATTGAGGGATTGGGTGCAGGGATGGGTGAAGGAATGGATACAGGGGTGGGTGCAGGGTGGGTGCAGGGGTGGATAGAGGGATGGATACAGGGTGGGTGCAGGGTGGGTGCAGGGTGGGTGCAGGGATGGATGAAGTGCTGGGTGCAGGGATGGATACAGGGATGGGTGCAGGGTGGGTGCAGGGTGGGTGCAGGGATGGGTGCAGGGATGGATGAAGTGCTGGATGCTGGGATGGGTGCAGGGTTGGATGCAGGGATGGATACAGGGATGGATACAGGGATGGGTGCTGGGATGGGTGCAGGGTGGGTGCAGTGACCAGGCCCCATCCCCTGCAGGGTGTGGTTCTGGGCTGTTACTTTGGCCCTGCTGCTCTCTACATTTGGGCCATTGGGATCTTGGCTGCCGGGCAGAGCTCAACCATGACCGGGACCTACTCGGGGCAGTTTGTGATGGAGGTAACGGGGGGGTCAGGGGCTCTCTGCCCCCTCTCCTGCTGCTCTGGGGCTTTGTGTGTTCCCCCTTTTCTCCTCTGGGGTGGGGGAGGGTCTGGAGGGAATGGGATGGGATCCAGAGGGAGCTGGAGAGGTTGGGAAGGGGGGGATGGAGCAAGCTCAGGGAGTTGGGCAGGACCTGGGCAGGGAGAAAGATGGGGGGGGAGCAGCCCCCCAGGAGAAGGATTTGGGGGTGGTGGGGGGGGAGAAGCTGAAGGTGACCCCATCAATCCCAACCCTGTGCTGGGGGAGGAGAGGGAAGAGGGAAGAGAGAGAAGAGAAGAAGGAGAAGGAGAAGTGGGAGGAGGAGGAGGAGGAGGAGGAAAAGGAGAAGGGGAAGGGAGAAGGATAAGGAAAAGGAGAAGGAGGAGAAGGGGAAGGGGAAGGAAAAAAAGGGAGAAGGAGGAAGAGGAGAAGGAGGAGAACGAGGGGGAGAAGAGGGGGAGAAGGAGAAGAAGGAGAAGGAGAAGGAGAAGGAGAAGGAGAAGGAGAAGGAGGAGGAGGAGGAGGAGGAGAAGGAGGAGGAGGAGGAGGAGGAGGAGGAGGAGGAGGAGGAGGAGGAGGAGGAGGAGGAGAAGGAGAAGGAGAAAAGGAGAAGGAGAAGGAGAAGGAGAAGAAGGAGAAGGAGAAGGAGAAGGAGAAGGAGAAGGAGAAGGAGAAGGAGAAGGAGAAGGAGAAGGAGAAGGAGAAGGAGAAGGAGAAGGAGAAAGGGAAGGAGAAGGAGAAGGAGAAAAGGAGAAGGAGAAGGAGAAGGAGAAGGAGAAGGAGAAGGAGAAGGAGAAGGAGAAGGAGAAGGAGAAGGAGAAGGAGAAGGAGAAGGAGAAAAAGGAGGAGGAGAAGGAGAAGGAGAAAGAGGAGGAGAAGGAGGAGGAGAAGGAGGAGGAGAAGGAGGAGAAGGAGAAGGAGAAGGAGAAAGAAGGAGAAGGAGAAGGAGAAGGAGAAGGAGAAGGAGAAGGAGAAGGAGAAGGAGAAGGAGAAGGAGAAGGAGAAGGAGAAGGAGAAGGAGAAGGAGAAGGAGAAGGAGAAGGAGAAGGAGAAGGAGGAGAAGAGAAGACCTCAGAGCACCTTCCAGTGCCTGCAGGGGCTCCATGAAAGCTGGGAAAGGGACTTTGGACAGGATCTGGAGGGATGGGCTGAGGGGGAAAGGTTTGGAGCTGAAGAAGGGGAAATGGAGATATCAGGGAAGAAATTCTTTGGGGTGATGGGGTTGAGCCCCGGGGTGTCCCCAGAAGCTGTGGCTGCCCCATCCCTGGAGGTGCTGAAGGTTGGGATGGGGTTTGGAGCCCCCTGAGCTGGGGGGAGGGGTCCCTGGCCATGGTTTGGGTTGGAACTGGGTGATCTTTCCATCCTGGAGTGGCTTGGGTTGGAAGGAACCTTAAATCCCATATTAATGGTCCATGAGATGATCTTTAGGGTGGATTCCCCATTTCTGGAGGTGTTCCAGGCCAGCTTGGGATGGGCTTTGAGCTGGTGGGAGGTTTCCCCATCCAGGGGGGTTGGCCCTGGGTGATCTTTGAGCCCCCCATCCCCTGGCTCATCGGTGCCTCCCTTGGCTGGATCTCTTGGGGGATCTCAAACCCTGGAGCTCCTCTCTTTCCCTGCAACACTTTTGTATTTTTCCTTCCTTTTTTTTTTTTCTCCCGGGGTCCCTCTGGTTTTGGGGCTTTTTAATTTTATTTTTTTTCTTTCTCCCCCCCACCCCCCCCCATCCCAGGGTTTCCTCAACCTCCGCTGGTCCCGTTTTGCCCGGGTGCTCCTCACCCGCTCCATCGCCATCACCCCCACCCTCCTCGTTGCCATTTTCCAGGATGTGGAGCACCTGACAGGGATGAACAATTTCCTCAACATCCTCATGAGCCTGCAGGTCAGGAGCAACCCCTGGATTGGGGGGAAAAACCCCCAAACCCCCCCCCCCCTTCAAACCCTCTGCCACCTCCCCGGGGAGCAGGGGACAGCAAAGGGCCCCACGTGGGGCCACCTCGGCTGAGGGGGGGTTTGGGGCCAAGGGGGGATCTTCCCAATGCTCCTAAATCCTTCAAGGGGGGGTCAGGGGTGACCCAAGCTCTGCCCCCCATCCCTGGGGGGTGTTTGGAGCCCCCTGGGTTGGGGGGAGATGTCCCCAGGGCAGGGGGGTGGCACTGGGGTGGCTTTGGGGGGATCTGCTGAGGGGGGGCACAAAGGTCACCAAGGGAAGGTCCCTCTCGGCCTGAGGGGGAATTTGGTGGCTCTGGGGGTGCCCAGAGAGGTGGTGGGGACATCTTTGGGGACATCTGTGACCTGGGGATGGGGACACAGGGATGGGGGACACAGGGATGGGGGTTTTGGGGATGATGGACCCCAAGCCAGGAGTCTCTGGGGACATCTGTGACATGGGGATGGGGACATGGGGTGGGGGTTTTGGGGACATGGGGATGATGGACCCCAAGCCCCCTGGAGGTGGAGGCTCTGGGGACATCCCCAAGCCACCTGGAGACCCCATCCTGTGCCCCCTGATGATCTCCAGAGGTCCCTTCCCAGCCCTCTCCTCATCTCTGGGGACATTGGGGACACAGGGATGGGGACACGGGGACATGGGGATGAGGACACAGGGATGGGGACACAGGGCAGGGATTCTGGGGACATGGGGATGATGGACCCCAAGCCAGGAGTCTCTGGGGACATCCCCAACCCACCTGGAGACCCCATCCTGTGCCACTGGGACATCTCTCCCAGTCTGGAGAAGAAAAGACCAAGGGGGGGGGAATCTTCTGAGTGCTCCTAAAAGGGGGGGTCAGGGGAAGGGGACAGACACCCAGGGGTGCCCAGGACAAGGGGTGACCACGGGAAGGTCCCTCTCAGCCTGAGGAGGAATTTGGTGGCTCTGGGGGTGCCCAGAGAGGTGGTGGGGACATCTCTGGGGACATCCCAAGCCCAGCTGGACCCCATCCTGTGCCCCCTGATGATCTCCAGAGGTCCCTTCCCAGCCCTCTCCTCATCCCTGGGGACATCAGGGACACAGGGATGGTGAACCCCAACCCCCCTGGAGCTGGGAGTCTCTGGGGATGTCCCCAAGCCACACAAGGACACAGGGATGGGGACACTGGGAGGGGACACAGGGATGGTGAACCCCAACCCCCTTGGAGCTGGGGGACCCTGGGGACATCCCCAAGCCTCACAAGGACACAGGGATGGGGACACAGGGATGGGGATTTTGGGGACACAGGGATGGTGAACCCCAACCCCCCTGGAACTGGGAGTCTCTGGGGATGTCCCCAAGCCACACAAGGACACAGGGATGGGGACACCAGGATGGGGACACAAGGATGGGGATTTTGGAGACACAGGGATGAGGACACAGAGACACAAGGACACCGGGATGGGGACACAGGGATGGGGATTTTGGGGACACAGGGATGGTGAACCCCAACCCCCTTGGAGCTGGGAGTCTTTGGGGACATCCCCAAGCCACACAAGGACACCAGGATGGGGACACTGGGCACTGATTTTGGGGACACAGGGATGGTGAACCCCAACCCCCTTGGAGCTGGGGGACCCTGGGGACATCCCCAGCCCACACAAGGACACAGGGATGGGGACACAAGGATGGGGACACAGGGATGAGGACACAGAGACACAAGGACACAGGGATGGGGACACCGGGATGGGGATTTTGGGGACACAGGGATGGTGAACCCCAACCCCCTTGGAGCTGGGAGTCTTTGGGGACATCCCCAAGTCAGACAAGGACACAGGGATGGGGACACTGGGATGGGGACACAGGGATGGTGAACCCCAACCCCCCTGGAACTGGGAGTCTCTGGGGATGTCCCCAAGCCACACAAGGACACAGGGATGGGGACACCAGGATGGGGACACAGGGCAGGGGTTTTGGGGACACAGGGATGAGGACACAGAGACACAAGGACACCGGGATGGGGACACAGGGATGGGGGTTTTGGGGACATGGGGATGGTGAACCCCAACCCCCCTGGAACTGGGAGTCTCTGGGGACATCCCCAAGCCAGACAAGGACACAGGGATGGGGACACCAGGATGGGGACACAGGGCAGTGATTTTGGGGACACAGGGATGAGGACACAGAGACACAAGGACACCGGGATGGGGACACAGGGATGGTGAACCCCAGCCCCCTTGGAGCTGGGGGACCCTGGGGACATCCCCAGCCCACACAAGGACACAGGGATGGGGACACCAGGATGGGGACACAAGGATGGGTATTTTGGGGACACAGGGATGGTGAACCCCAACCCCCCTGGAGCTGGGAGTCTTTGGGGACATCCCCAAGCCAGACAAGGACACCAGGATGGGGACACAGGGCACTGATTTTGGGGACACAGGGATGGTGAACCCCAACCCCCTTGGAGCTGGGGGACCCTGGGGACATCCCCAAGCCACACAAGGACACAGGGATGGGGACACAAGGATGGGGACACAGGGATGAGGACACAGAGACACAAGGACACCGGGATGGGGATTTTGGGGACATGGGGATGGTGAACCCCAACCCCCTTGGAGCTGGGAGTCTTTGGGGACATCCCCAAGCCAGACAAGGACACCGGGATGGGGACACCAGGATGGGGACACAGGGATGGTGAACCCCAACCCCCTTGGAGCTGGGGGACCCTGGGGACATCCCCAAGCCACACAAGGACACAGGGATGGGGACACCAGGATGGGGACACAAGGATGGGGATTTTGGGGACATGGGGATGGTGAACCCCAACCCCCCTGGAACTGGGAGTCTCTGGGGATGTCCCCAAGCCACACAAGGACACAGGGATGGGGACACCAGGATGGGGACACTGGGATGGGGGTTTTGGGGACATGGGGATGGTGAACCCCAACCCCCTTGGAGCTGGGAGTCTTTGGGGACATCCCCAAGTCAGACAAGGACACCGGGATGGGGACACAGGGCAGTGATTCTGGGGACACAGGGATGGTGAACCCCACCCCCCTTGGAGCTGGGGGACCCTGGGGACATCCCCAGCCCGCACAAGGACACAGGGATGGGGACACAAGGATGGGGACACAGGGATGAGGACACAGAGACACAAGGACACCGGGATGGGGACATAGGGATGGGGATTTTGGGGACACAGGGATGGTGAACCCCAACCCCCCTGGAACTGGGAGTCTCTGGGGACATCCCCAAGTCAGACAAGGACACCGGGATGGGGACACAAGGATGGGGACACAAGGATGGGGATTTTGGGGACATGGGGATGGTGAACCCCAACCCCCCTGGAGGTGCAGCCCCTGGGGACATCCCCAAGCCACCTGGGGACCCATCCTGTGCCCCCTGCCCTGGGGACCCCTCCAGAGCTCCCTTCCCAGCCCTGATGTTCCAGGGATCTCTGAGCAGTCGGAATCTCCTCATTTCCTGACCTGGGAAGGTCCCCTCAGCTCCTTTCCCACCAGCTCAGGGTTTGGGATTTGCTCTGAGCTCCCCCAGAACCTTCCCCACTCCTGATCCCTCCCCATTCCCATCTCTCCTGCAGCTTCCCTTCGCTCTCATCCCTGTCCTCACCTTCACCAGTCTGCCCAGTGTCATGAACGACTTCGCCAATGGATTGTGAGTCCCCAGAGGGTCCCCTGGGACAGGACACGGCCCCTGACCCCCCCCCTGGCCCCCTCCTTCCTCCCCCCCTGATGGCCTCCAGCACCTCCCCCAGACCCCTCACCCCATGGATCCAACCCATCCATGTCCCTCACCCCATGGATCCAACCCATCCATGTCCCTCACCCCATGGATCCAACCTGTCCAAACCTTCTGCAGACCCTTATACCATAGATCCAACCCTTCCATGTCCCTCACCCCATGGATCCATCCTCTCCAGACCCCTCACCCCATGGATCCAACCTGTCCAAACCTTCTGCAGACCCTCACCCCATAGAATCAACCCATCCATGTCCCTCACCCCATGGCTCCATCATCTCCAGACCCTTATCCCATGTCTACAACCCGTCCAGATCCCTCACCCCATGGATCCAACCAGTCCAAGCCTTCTGCAGACCCTTATCCCATGGCTCCATCCTCTTCAGACCCCTCACCCCATGGATCCAACCCATCCAGACCCTCATCCCATGAATCCAATGGGTCCAGATCCTTCTGCAGACCCTCACCCCATGGATCCATCCTCTCCAGACCCCTCATCCCATGGATCCATCCAGTCCAAACCTTCTGCAGACCCTTATCCCATGGATCCAACCCTTCCATGTCCCTCACCAAATGGATCCAACCCATCCAGACCCCTCATCCCATGGCTCCAACCCGTTCAGACCCCTCACCCCATGGATCCAACCTGTCCAAACCTTCTGCAGACCCTCACCCCATAGAATCAACCCATCCATGTCCCTCATCCCATGGCTCCATCATCTCCAGACCCTTCATCCCATAGATCCCATCTGTCCAGAGCCCTCTGCAGATCCTTATCCCCTGGATCCAACCCATCCAGACCTTCATCCCATGGATTCAACCTGTCCAAAACTTCTGCAGACCCCTCACCCCGTGTCTCCAGCCCATCCAGACCCCTCACCCCATGGATCCATCCTCTCCAGAGCCCTCACCCCGTGGATCCAACCCATCCAGATCCCTCACCCAATGGATCCAACCACTCCAGACCCCTCATCCCATGGCTCCAACCCATCCAGATCCCTCACCCCATGGATCCATCCTCTCCAGAGCCCTCATCCCATGGCTCCAACCCATCCAGATCCCTCACCCCATGGATCCATCCTCTCCAGACCCCTCACCCACCTTCTCCTGGCCTGCAGGTTCTGGAAGGTGGCGGGGGGAGCCTTGATCCTCCTGGTGTGCAGCATCAACATGTACTTTGTGGTCTCCTACGTCTTGTCCTTCAACCACCTGGCCCTGTACGTGGGTGCAGGAATCCTCAGTGTCCTCTACCTCGGCTTCGTGGCCTATTTGGTAAGGGGGGGGCTCCAGCTGGGAGCCTGGGGGGAGCAGGAGAAGGTAAGGAGGTGCTGGGACCTCCTCCTGGAACCTCCAGGAACGGTGGGGATGGATTTGGGATGAGGGTCTGGAGGGATGGGAGGAGATGGAGGGGGTCTCCCAGCACCCACTCCCAGCACCCAATCCCTTCACCCACTCCCAGCACCCAATCCCAGCACCCAATCCCAGCACCCACTCCCAGCACCCAATCCCTTCACCCATCCCAGCACCCATCCCAGCACCCACTCCCAGCACCCAATCCCTTCACCCATCCCAGCACCCATCCCAGCACCCAATCCCTTCACCCATCCCAGCACCCACTCCCAGCACCCAATCCCTTCACCCACTCCCAGCACCCAGTCCAGCACCCACTCCCAGCACCCAATCCCTTCACCCATCCCTGAATCCCTCCCCAGCACCCAATCCCAGCACCCAATCCCAGCACCCATTCCAGCACCCAATCCCTTCACCCACTCCCAGCACCCACTCCCAGCACCCATCCCAGCACCCACTCCCAGCACCCAATCCCAGCACCCATCCCAGCACCCAATCCCTGAATCCCACCCCTTCACCCATCCCTGCACCCATCCCTGAATCCCTCCCCAGCACCCAATCCCAGCACCCATCCCAGCACCCATCCCACTGCAGGAGCTCTCAGAGTTTCCCTTTGGGATCCGATGGATCCCGGGCACCAAAATGAAAAAAAGGAGAAAAAACTGGAGGAGAGGGGAAAAAATTCCCCAAGGATCAAGGGCTGGGAACAGGAGGAACCTCAAGTGGTGCCAGGGGGGGTTGGGTTGGAGTTTGGGGACAATTTCTCCCCTTTGGGGCTCTCAGGGCCTGGGGTGGGGTCCCCACAATCCCTGGGGGGGTCCCCAAGCCCTGCCTGGGGGGGTCCTGGGCAGGGATGGGGAAGGGTTGGGACTCCCGGACTTCCAGGTTTTTCTCCATCCCGGAATCCTTGTCCTGGGGCACTGAGCACCACTCAGGACTCTCCTGCTGTGTCCCCCCCCTTTTTTTTGGGGTGGGGTCTTGAGAAGATCCCCCAAGGACCCCACAACCTTCCAGCTCTTTCCCCCCCAGCCCCAGCCCCACAATCCCAGGGTTTGGGGGTGGTTTTGGGGGGATCCCAGTTTTGGGATCCCAGGTTTTTTGGGATCCCGGTTGCAGGGGAGGGCAGGGGGGGTGCTTGGGGACAACCCCCCCCCCCGTGTCCCCGTGTCCCCGTGTCACTCACCCCTGTGTAGATGTCAACTTCCAGGGTTTGGTTGTTGTTGGGGAAAAGGGAGGAGTGGGAAGCAGAGGTGTTCCTGCAGACCCCGTTCTGCAAGGAATGGGGATGGGAAAGGTGGAAGTGAGGAACTGGGGGTGCTGGGGGTCCCTTTTGGGGGGGGGGGGGGTTGGGTGATTCTTGGGATTGCTTGGAATGGGGCAGAAAATGATCCAGGATGAGGGAGTTGGGATTGGGCAGCTTGGAGAAACTTCCAGAGCCTGCAGGAAACTGGGGAGGGACTTGGGAAAAGGTCTGGAGGGTGGGATGGGATGGGATGGGATGGGATGGGATGGGATGGGATGGGATGGGATGGGATGGGATGGGATGGGATGGGATGAGATGGGATGGGATGGGATGGGATGGGATGGGATGGGATGGAGGGGAATGAGGGCTGGGGGCTTCCTTGGATTGCTTGGAATGATCCAGGATGAGGGAGTTGGGATTGGGCAGCTTGGAAAAGGCTCCAGGAGAGCTCAGAGAAACTTCCAGATCCTGCAGGGGCTCTGGGAAAGCTGGGAAGGGACTTGGGAAGAAGGTCTGGAGGGATGGGATGGGGGGGGGGAATGGGTTTGAAGCTCCAGGAATGTTGGGGATGGATTTGGGATGAGGCCCTGGAGGGATGGGAGGAGGGGGAACGGCTTGGAAGAGTCCGAGGGGAGACTGAGGATGGAGATGAGGGAGAAATTCTGGAATTTGAGGGAGGGGGGGGAGCCCCTGGGTGTCCCCAGAAGCTGTGGCTGCCCCATCCCTGGAGGTGCTGAAGGTTGGGATGGGGTTTGGAGCCCCCTGGGATGGGGGAAGGGGTCCCCATGGAATGGTTTGGGATCAGGGAATGGTTTGGAAGGAACCTTGAAGCCCATCTGAGGGGTCCAGGAGATGATTTTGGGGGTGTTTGCCCCATTTCTGGAGGAGCTGAGGTCAGGAGGGGGTTTGGAGCCCCCTGGGGGGATGGTTTGGGATCATGGCATGGGTTGGGTTGGAAGGAACCATCTGAGGGGTTCAGGAGATGAGTTTTGGGGGGGTGGAGAGATCCAGGAGGTGATTTTTGGGGTGTTTGCCCCATCCCTGGAGGTTCTGAAGGTCAGGATGGGGTTTGGAGCCCCCTGGGATATGGGGAGGGGTCCCCATGGAATGGTTTGGGATCAGGGAATGGTTTGGAAGGAACCTTAAAGCCCATCTGAGGGGTCCAGGAGATGATTTTTGGGGTGTTTGCCCCATTTCTGGAGGTGCTGAGGTCAGGAGGGGGTTTGGAGCCCCCTGGGGGGGTGGTTTGGGATCAGGGAATGGTTTGGGTTGGAAGGAACCATCTGAGTGGTCCAGGAGATGATTTTTGGGGTGTTTGCCCCATCCCTGGGGGTTCTGAAGGTTGGGATGGGGTTTGGAGCCCTCGGGGTGGCCCCATGGCAGGGGGGGTGTCCCTGGGTGGCTTTTAGGGTCTCTCCCCCTCATCGTGCTGCTCCTGCCCCCCCTCTGACCCCCCCTGTCCCCTCGTGTCCCCCCAGAGCTGGCTCTGTCTCATCTCCCTGGGTCTCTCCTCCCTGAGCTGTGGCCACACGGTAAGAGTCACCCGGACCCTGCTGACCGAGGAGCCCCCAGCCCACCCCTCCAAGTAGCCACAACTCCACTCTTGGTGGCCACCGGGGAGCCCCCCCCCCCCAAAGCCACGGCCTCGACTCGACACCCCGGACACCCCAAAACTGCCAAACCCTGCGGGGGGGGGACCTCAGGGGGGGCTTTGTCACCGCTGAGCACCCGGGTGACAGTGAGGAGGAGGAGGAGGGGGGGGGGAGGAAGGCACCGATCCCTCCCCCCCTCTGTGTCCCCCCCCCCAAACCCCGTGGGGTCCCCCCCGAATCCCCGGGGGGTGTTTGGGTGCTGGGGGGGGGGCAGAGAAGCAGCCGGGGGGGTCCTGAAAGTGCAAACCCTGAACCCAAAGTTCAGCTCTGGAAGGGAAAGTGAAGCTCCTGGGGACACGGGGGTGACACGAGGGGACACGAGGGGACACGGGGGTGACATGATGGTGACATGATGGTGACATGATGGTGACACAGCTGTGACACTACAGTGCATAATGGTGACATTAAAGTGACATTAAAGTGACGTGATGGTGACACTACAGTGACACGAAAGTGACATGAGAGTGACACTACAGTGACACTACAGTGACACAATGGTGACATGATGGTGACACTACGGTGACAGCTGTGACACTACAGTGACATGATGGTGACACTAAATGACACAAAAGTGACATGAGAGTGACTTGACGGTGACATGACGGTGACATGATGGTGACATGATGGTGATACAGCTGTGACACTACAGTGCCATGATGGTGACATTAAAGTGACATAAAAGTGACGTGATGGTGACACTACAGTGACACGAGAGTGACATGAATGACACTACAGTGACACTACAGTGGTGCAGCAGTGACAACACAGTGACACGACAGTGACACAATGGTGACATGACAGTGACATGATGGTGACACTACAGTGACAGCTGTGACACTACAGTGCCATGATGGTGACATTAAAGTGACATTAAAGTGACGTGATGGTGACACTACAGTGACACAAAAGTGACATGAGAGTGACACTACAGTGACACTACAGTGGTGCAGCAGTGACAACACAGTGACACTACAGTGACACAATGGTGACATGACAGTGACATGATGGTGACACTACGGTGACAGCTGTGACACTACAGTGCCATGATGGTGACACTAAATGACACAAAAGTGACATGAGAGTGACTTGATGGTGACATGATGGTGACACAGCTGTGACACTACAGTGCCATGATGGTGACATGACAGTGACACTACAATAATGCCACAGTGACACTATGTGACAACAGTGACATGATGGTGACATGAGAGTGACATGATGGTGACACAGTTGTGACACTGCAGTGACATGATGGTGACACGACAGTGACAACAGTGGCACCACAGTGACATGATGGTGACATGAGAGTGACACAACAGTGACATGGTGGTGACACTGAAGTGACACTACAGTGGTACAGCAGTGACAACACAGTGACGCTACTGTGACACGATGGTGACATGAGAGTGACACAACAGTGACATGGTGGTGACACTGAAGTGACACTACAGTGGTACAGCAGTGACAACACAGTGACGCTACTGTGACACGATGGTGACATGAGAGTGACACAACAGTGACATGGTGGTGACACAGCTGTGACACTGAAGTCACACTACAGTGGTGCAGCAGTGACAACACAGTGACACTACTGTGACATGACAGTGACATGATGGTGACACTACGGTGACAGCTGTGACACTACAGTGCCATGATGGTGACACTAAATGACACAAAAGTGACATGAGAGTGACTTGATGGTGACATGACGGTGACATGATGGTGACATGATGGTGACACAGCTGTGACACTACAGTGCCATGATGGTGACATGATGGTGACACAGCTGTGACACCACAGTGCCATGATGGTGACATGACTGTGACACTACAATAATGGCAGAGTGACACTACAGTGACAACAGTGACATGATGGTGACATGAGAGTGACACAACAGTGACATGGTGGTGACACAGCTGTGACACTGAAGTGACACTACAGTGGTGCAGCAGTGACAACACAGTGACACGACAGTGATACAATGGTGACATGACAGTGACATGATGGTGACACTACGGTGACAGCTGTGACACTACAGTGACATGATGGTGACACTAAATGACACAAAAGTGACATGAGAGTGACTTGATGGTGACATGACGGTGACATGATGGTGACACAGCTGTGACACTACAGTGACACAATGGTGACATGACAGTGACATGGTGACACGATTTTGACACTAAGGTGACACTACAGTGGTACAACAGTGACAACACAGTGACACTACAGTGACATGACGGTGACATGATGGTGACACAGCTGTGACACCACAGTGACATGATGGTGACACTACAGTGACACTACAATAATGCCACAGTGACACTATGTGACAACAGTGACATGAGAGTGACATAATGGTGACACAGTTGTGACACTGCAGTGACAACAGTGGCACCACAGTGACATGATGGTGACATGACTGTGACACTACAATAATGGCAGAGTGACACTACAGTGACAACAGTGACGTGATGGTGACATGAGAGTGACACAACAGTGACAGGATGGTGACACAGCTGTGACACTGAAGTGACACTACTGTGGTACAGCAGTGACAACACAGTGACACTACTGTGACATGATGGTGACATGACAGTGACATGATGGTGACACTACGGTGACAGCTGTGACACTACAGTGACATGATGGTGACATGAGAGTGACACTACAATAATGCCACAGTGACACCAGTGACATGATGGTGACACGACTGTGACACTACAGTAACAACAGTGACACTACGATGACATGATGGTGACATGACATTGCCATGATGGTGACATGATGGTGACACAGTTGTGACATGACAGTGACATGATGGTGACACTACAGTGGTGCAGCAGTGACAACACAGTGACACTACTGTGACATGATGGTGACATGACAGTGACACTACAATAATGCCACAGTGACACCAGTGACACCAGTGACATGATGGTGACACGACTGTGACACTAAAGTGACACTACAGAGGTGCAGCTGTGACACAGTGACACGATGGTGACAGCTGTGACACTGCAGTGCCATGATAGTGACACTGTGGTGACATAATGGTGACACTAAAGTGACACAGTGGTGACACTCCAGTGACACGATGGTGACACGGCTGTGACACCACAGTGACACAATGGTGACACTCAGTGACACGAGGGGACACCAAGGTGACACTGAGGTGACACCACCCCCCGTGTCCACCTCCAGGGCCGGGTTTGGGTGATTTTCCCTCCATTTCCGCACTCCAGGGGGGGGAGGACACAGATCCCATAAATCCCGGATTTAGGCCTCAAAATTCCTTGGATTATGGTCAAAAAAATCCCAGATTTTTACCTCAGAATTCCCTGAAAAAATCCCAGATTTAGGCCTCAGAATTCCTTGGATTTGGCTCAAAAAAATCCCGGATTTTTACCTCAAAATTCCCTGAAAAATCCCGGATTTTTACCTCAGAATTCCCCAAAAAAATCCCAGATTTAGGCCTCAGAAATCCTTAGGTTTGGTTCAAAAAATCCGGGATTTTTACCTCAGAATTCCCTAAAATAATCCCAGATTTATGCCTCAAAATTCCTTGGATTTGGCTCAAAAAAATCCCAGATTTTTACCTCAAAATTCCTTGAGAAAATCCCAAATTTAGGCCTCAAAATTCCTTGGGTTATGACTAAAAAAAATCCCGGATTTTTACCTCAGAATTCCCTGAGAAAATCCCAGATTTATGCCTCAAAATTCCCTAAAAAAATCCCGGATTTCTGCCTCAAAATTCCTTGAGAAAATCCCAGATTTTTGCCTCAGAATTCCTTGGATTTGGCTAAAAAAAATCCCGGATTTTTACCTCAGAATTCCCAAAAAAATTCCCTGAGTTAGGCCTCAGAATTCCTTGGGTTATGACTAAAAAAATCCGGGATTTTTACCTCAAAATTCCCTGAAAAAAATCCCAGATTTAAGCCTCAAAATTCCTTAGGTTTGGCTCAAAAAAATCCCGGATTTTTACCTCAGAATTCCCAGAAAAAATTCCCAGATTTATGCCTCAGAATTCCTTAGGTTTGGCTCAAAAAATCCCGGATTTTTACCTCAGAATTCCCAAAAAGAATCCCTGATTTCTGCCTCAAAATTCCCTGAGGAAATCCCGGATTTAGGCCTCAAAATTCCCTGAAAAATCTCCCTGATTTTTACCTCAGAATTCCTTGGGTTTGGCTCAAAAAAATCCCAGATTTATACCTTAGAATTCCCTGAAAAAATTCCCTGATTTAGGCCTCAGAATTCCTCGGGTTTGGCTCAAAAAATCCAGGATTTTTACCTCAGAATTCCCAAAAAAAATCCCTGATTTATGCCTCAGAATTCCTTGGATTTGGCTAAAAAAAATCCAGGATTTTTACCTCAAAATTCTCTGAAAATTCCCAGATTTTTGCCTCAGAATTCCCTGAAAAAATTCCCTGATTTAGGCCTCAAAATTCCTTGGATTTGGCTAAAAAAAATCCCGGATTTTTACCTCAAAATTCCCTAAAAAAATCCTAGATTTATGCCTCAAAATTCCTTGGATTTGGCTCAAAAAAATCCGGGATTTTTACCTCAGAATTCCCTGAAAAAATTCCCTGATTTAGGCCTCAGAATTCCTCGGGTTTGGATCAAAAAAATCCCGGACTTTTACCTCAGAATTCCCTGAGAAAATCCCGGATTTATGCCTCAAAATTCCCTAAAAAAATCCTGGATTTTTACCTCAGAATTACCAGAAAAAATTCCCTGATTTAGGCCTCAGAAATCCTTAGGTTTGGCTCAAAAAATCCGGGATTTTTACCTCAAAATTCCTGGAAAAATCCCGGATTTAGGCCTCAAAATTCCCTAAAAAAATCCTGGATTTTTACCTCAGAATTCCCTAAAAGAATTCCCTGATTTACACCTCAAAATTCCTTGGGTTATGACTAAAAAAAATCCGGGATTTTTACCTCAAAATTCCTGGAAAAATCCCTGATTTAGGCCTCAAAATTCCCTGAAAAATCTCCCTGATTTATATCTCAGAATTCCTTGAGTTTGGCTCAAAAAAATCCGGGATTTTTACCTCAGAATTCCCAAAAAAAATCCCTGATTTATGCCTCAGAATTCCTTGGATTTGGCTTAAAAAAATCCAGGATTTTTACCTCAGAATTCCCTGAAAAATCTCCCTGATTTATGCCTCAGAAATCCTTAGGTTTGGCTCAAAAAATCCGGGATTTTTACCTCAAAATTCCCTAAAAAAATCCCAGATTTAGGCCTCAAAATTCCCTGAAAAATCTCCCAGATTTAGGCCTCAGAATTCCTTGGATTATGACTTTAAAAATCCCGGATTTTTACCTCAGAATTCCCAAAAAAAATCCCAGATTTATGCCTCAGAATTCCTTGGATTTGGCTAAAAAAAATCCTGGATTTTTACCTCAGAATTTCCTGAGAAAATCCCAGATTTCTGCCTCAAAATTCCCTAAAAAAATCCTGGATTTTTACCTCAGAATTCCCTGAAAAAATTCCCAGATTTAGACCTCAGAAATCCTTAGGTTTGGCTCAAAAAATCCGGGATTTTTACCTCAAAATTCCCTGAGAAAATCCCAGATTTATACCTCAAAATTCCTTGAGTTTGGCTAAAAAAAATCCGGGATTTTTACCTCAGAATTCCCCAAAAAATTCCCAGATTTAGGCCTCAAAATTCCTTGGATTTGGCTCAAAAAAATCCCGGATTTTTACCTCAAAATTCCCTGAAAAAATCCGGATTTATGCCTCAAAATTCCCTTAAAAAATCCCGGATTTACACCTCAAAATTCCCAACTTTAAAACCCCAAACCCCCAGATTTATTCCCCAAAACCCCATTTCCCAGAGGGGGGGATCCTGGGGGGGGGAGGGGTTGGGGGTTTCCCCCCACTCTTTGCTTTTCTCCTTCCCTGAATTTGGGGAATTTTGGGGCATTTTCCTGGGAATCACTTTGTTCTCCATGGGGTTTTCCATGGAATCCTTTTCTCCTCACTCCTTCCCCCCACCTCTTTCCCTCTCTAATTTCCCCCCCCTTGGGATCCACTTGGGGAGGGGGGGGGGCAGGGAATAATTTGGGATAAATTGGGATAAATCGGGAAAAATCGGGAAAAATCGGGATTTCTCCAAGAGCTGAAAACCAGGGGGGGGTCCAGCTCAGTGTGGGGGGGGGAAGGAATTTTCGGATATTCCCAGCTGGATCCCCCCCAAATAAAAAAACCCCAAACTTTGGGATCATTTTCCCCCTTTTTCCCCCCATTTCCCAAACCGGTTTTACCTGAATCCCCCCCCCAAATCAAATCCTGGAGCAGCTTTTCCAGGAATTCCAGAGGGGCCCCCCCGGGATTTAAAACACTCCAAGGTTTTCTCAGGGGGCTTTGTGTCACCACCCCCCACACAAAAACCCCGATTTTTCCTGGATTTGGGGTTTTTTCCCTGCAATAAAACTCAGACCCTCTCCCTTTCCCCAAAATGGATTTTTCCTGGATTTGGGGTTTTTTTCCTGCAATAAAACTCATCAGACCGGGCCCCCCCTTTCCCCCCCCCCCAAAAAAAAAAAACCCTCTTTGTACCCACGAGCTTCATTAAAACTCTGGAATTTTTTCCCTTTTGGCTTCCTGGGGTTTTTTTCCCTTTTTTTTTTTTTGGGGGGGGGTCCTGGGGGATTTCTGGGAATCTGTCTGGATAGGAGCCCCCCCCCCCATTCCCTGTCCCCCCCCCCAATTCCCTGTTGTCCCCCCCCCATTCTCTGTCCCCCCCCCCATTCCCTGCCCCCCCCATTCCCTGTCCCCCCCCCAATTCCCTGCCCCCCCCATCCCCTGCCCCCCCCATTCCCTGTCCCTCCCCCCCATTCCTTGCCCCCCCCAATCATCCCCTGCCCCCCCCTCCATTCCCTGCCCCCCCCATCCCCTGCCCCCCCCATTCCCTGCCCCCCCATCCCCTGCCCCCCCCAATTCTCTGCCCCCCCATTCCCTGCCCCCCCCAATCCCCTGCCCCCCATTCCCTGTCCCCCCCCCGTCTCCTGCCCCCCCATCCCCTACCCCCCCCAATCCCCTCCCCCCCCATTCCCTGTCGTCCCCCATTCCTGTCCCGCCCCCATTCTCTGTCCCCCACCCCTGTCCCCCCATCCTCTCCCCCCATTCCCCCCCCATTTCCTGCCCCATTCCCTGCCCCACATCTCCCCCATTTTCCCCCCATTCCCTGCCCCATTCCCCCCATTCCTGCCCCATTCCCTGCCCCCTCCATTCCCTGCCACCCCATCTCCTGCCCCCATTCCTGCCCAATCCCCTTCCCCCCCATCCCCTGCCCCCCAATTCCTGTCCCCCGTCCCCTTCCCCCCCACTTCTTCCCTCCCCCATTCCCTTCCCCATTCCTCCCCATTCCTCCCCCATTCCCTGCCCCACTCTCCCCCATTCCCCCCCCATTCCCTTCCCCACATCTCCCCCATTTCCTCCCCCATTCCCCCCCCATTCCCTTCCCCCCATCTCCCTCATTCCCTCCCCCATTCCCTCCCCACACCCCCCATTCCCCCCCCATTCCCTGCCCCACACCCCCCATTCCCCCCCCATTCCCTGCCC
>CM041113.1:2064854-2121095 GCA_023079485.1 Archilochus colubris
CTGGAGTTCTGGGTCCAGTTCTAGAGTTCTGGGTCAAAATCTGGAGTCCTGGGTCCAGTTCTGGATTCCTGGGTTCAGTTCTGGAGTCCTGGGACCAGTTCCCGAGTTCTGGGTCCAGTTCTGGAGTCCTGAGTCCAGTCCCTGGGTCCAGTTCCCAAGTTCTGGGTCCAGTTCTGGATCCCCCAGCACAGGAAAACTCCAGATCTGTTGGGGAAGGTCCTGGAGGTTCTGAGGGGATGGAATGGATCGGAACCTCAGGAGATTCCCTGCTAATCCCAAAGTGTGTGTGGGGGGGGGGAACATCCCAAGGGATCTGGAGGAGCCGGAGCCGGATCCAGACTGGAAGTTGGGATTGGTCAAGGCTGGAAAAGGCTCCCAGGGATTCCTTGGGGAAGCTCCCTGGCCATGGGAGGGGATCCGGGAAGATTGGGATGGGGATCCAGGAAGATTGGGATGAGGATCCTGGAAGGATGGGATGGGGATCCGGGATGGGGATCCAGGAAGATTGGGATGAGGGTCCAGGAAGGTTGGGATGAGGATCCTGGAAGGATGGGATGGGGATCCGGGATGGGGATCCAGGAAGATCGGGATGAGGATCCTGGAAGGATGGGATGGGGATCCAGGATGGGGATCCAGGAAGATTGGGATGGGGATCCAAGATGGGCATCCAGGAAGAGGAGATTGGGATGGGGGTCCAGGAAATTGGGATGGGGGTCCAGGAAGGCTGGGATTGGGATCCAGGAAGATTGGGATGGGGATCCAGGATGGGGATCCAGGAAGATCGGGATGAGGATCCTGGAAGATTGGGATGGGGATCCGGGAAGGCTGGAATTGGGATTCAGGAAAATAGGGATGGGAATCCAGGATAATTGGGATGGGGATCCAGGATGGGGATCGGGAAGGCTGGGATGAGAGTCCAGGAAAGTTGGCATGGGGATCCAGGAAGGTTGGGATGGGGATCCAAGAAGGATGGGATGGGGATCCGGGAAGACTGGGATGGGGATCCAGGAAGGATGGGATGGGGATCCGGGAAAATAGGGATGGGGGTCCAGGAAATTGGGATGAGGGTCCAGGAAGACTGGGATGGGAATCCAGGAAGATTGGGATGGGGATTTGGAAAGGCTGGGATGGGGATTCAAGATGGGGATCCAGGAAGATTGGGATGAGGGTCCAGGAATGTTGGGATGGAGATCCAGGAAAATTGGGATGAGGATCCTGGAAGACTGGGATGGGGATTCTGGAAGGTTGGGATGGGGGTCCAGGAAAGTTGGGATTGGGATCCAGGAAATTGGGATGGAGATCCTGGAAGATTGGGATGGGGATCCGGGAAGGCTGGAATTGGGATTCAGGAAAATAGGGATGGGGATCCAGGAAAATTGGGATGAGGATCCAGGAAATTGGGATTAGGGTCCAGGAAAATTGGGATGGGGATCCAGGAAGATTGGGATGGAGATCCAGGAAGGATGAGATGGGGATTCAAGAAGGATGAGATGGGGATCTGGGATGGGGCA
Organism: Archilochus colubris; assembly: GCA_023079485.1. Taxonomy (NCBI): domain Eukaryota; kingdom Metazoa; phylum Chordata; class Aves; order Apodiformes; family Trochilidae; genus Archilochus; species Archilochus colubris. The sequence goes on from CM041113.1 coordinate 2,066,366, forward strand.
CCAGGAAGATTGGGATGAGGGTCCAGGAAAATAGGGATGAGGATCCTGGAAGGTTGGGATGGGGATCCAGGAAATTGGGATGGGGATCCAGGGAGCCTGGGATGGGGATCCAGGAAGATTGGGATTGGGATCGGGGAAGATTGGGATGAGGATCCAGGAAAGTTGGGATGGGGATCCAGGAAGAGAAGATTGGGATGGGGATCCAGGATGGGGATTTGGGAAGGCTGGGATGGGGCTTTTCCCTGGAAAAGTTAGGAATGGGACCTGGGGGGGCGATGACTTCCCACGGAAAGAGGGAAAAGAATCCCGTGTGGAAGCGGAGGCTCCTTTGGAGCATCCCGGTTCTCCCCGCCCTGCACCGCTCCCGGGGCCCTTCCCAAAGCGTTTTAAGAAGCCAAACTCGGCGAGGACGAATCCGGGAAAAGCTGGGAAAACCTGGGAAAACCTGGGAAAACCTGGGAAAACCTGGAAAACCTGGATCCTTTCCCCCCCTCAGAGCGGTTACACCTTGGCCGTGCTCAACGTGGGAGCCCCGGCAGCCGGGATGAACGCTGCGGTCAGAGCCACCGTCAGGATCGGGCTCATCCACGGCCACCGGATACTGGCGGTGCACGACGGCTTCGAGGGACTCGCCCACGGCAATGTGAGACCCCCCCTGACCCCCCCCCGGACTAAAAAAAAAGGGAAAAGAAGGAAAAAAAGGGGAAAAAAGGAACATCCCCCCCCTTTGGCATCCCAGCCCCAGCTGGGGGCGTCCTGTGGCTCAGAGCCCTCTGGGGGGAGCCCAAAATCTTTTTCCTGTGTCCCCCCCCCCCCAAAATCGTTTTTCTGTGTCCCCCCCCCCAAATCTTTTTCCTTCTCGGGTGATTTTCCATCCCCTCGAATCTTTTTCCTGTGTCCTCCATTTTCCAGTGATTCCTCCCCAGAATCTTTTTCCTGACCCCCCCTCCCAAAATCTTTTTTCTGTGTCCCCCCCCAAAAAAAACCTATTTTTCCTGTGTCCTCCTTTCCTCTATAGAATGTACCCTCAGCAAGTTTGCTGATGACACTAAGCTGGGAGGAGTGGCTGACACACCAGAAGGCTGTGCTGCCATTCAGAGAGACTTAGACAGGCTGGAGAGTTGGGCAGAGAGAAACATGATGAAATTCAACAAGGGGAAGTGTAGAGTTTTGCATTTGGGGAAGAACAACACGATGGCCCTGTAGAGAGACGTTGTCAACCAGGTGCCTTGAGTTGCCAAAGAGGGGTGAGAGTCCACCTGTGCCTGATTAGGACAGGCCCCTATTGGGCATGAGCAAGACCAGGGGGCCAATAAAGGTGGGACACACACCCACAGAAGGACCTCAGCTCACTCTGGTGCGAGGCATGGAGAGGCCAGCAGCTCGTCGAGCCTCAGGAGCAAGAATGGCTCTCCGCTACATGGCCCAGTATAGGTTGGGGGCTGACCTGCTGGAGAGCAGTGGAGGTGAAAGAGACCTGGGGGTCCTGGTAGACAAGAAGATGACCATGAGCCAGCAATGTGCCCTTGTGGCCAAGAAGGCCAATGGCATCCTGGGATGCATTAGAAAGGGTGTGGTTAGTAGGTCAAGAGAGGTTCTCCTCCCCCTGTAGAGAGACATTGTCAACCAGGTGCCTCGAGTTGCCAAAGAGTAGGTGAGAGTCCACCTGTGCCTGATTAGGACAGGCCCCTATTGGGCATGAGCAAGACCAGGGGGCCAATAAAGGTGGGACACACACCCACAGAAGGGACCTCAGCTCACTCTGGTGCGAGGCAATGGAGAGGCCAGCAGCTTGTTGAGCCTCTGGAGCAAGAAAGGCCCAGTATAGGTTGGGGGCTGACCTGCTGGAGAGCAGTGTAGGTGAAAGAGACCTGGGGGTCCTGGTAGACAAGAAGATGACCATGAGCCAGCAATGTGCCCTTGTGGCCAAGAAGGCCAATGGCATCCTGGGGTGCATTAGAAAGGGTGTGGTTAGTAGGTCAAGAGAGGTTCTCCTCCCCCTCTATTCTGCATTGGTGAGGCCGCACCTGGAGTATTGTGTCCAGTTCTGGGCCCCTCAGTTCAAGAAGGAGAGGGAAGTGCTTGAAAGAGTCCAGCGCAGAGCTACGAAGATGATTAAGTAGCAGCGTGCTGTGTAGATTTAAAGTAAAATTGAGGGCAACCAGGCTGGTGAAGGGATCCAGCACAGATCCTGTGAGGAGAGGCTGAGGGAGCTGGGGGTGTTGAGGCTGGAGAAGAGGAGGCTCAGGGGAGACCTCATCACTCTCTGCAACTCCCTGAAAGGAGGTTGGAGCCAGGGGGGGGTTGGGCTCTTTTCCCAGGCAACTCTCAGCAAGACAAGAGGGCAGGGTCTCAAGTTGTGCCAGGGGAGGTTTAGGTTGGAGATTAGAAAGAATTTCTTTCTGGAGAGGGTGATCAGGCATTGGAATGGGCTGCCCAGGGAAGTAGTGGATTCTCCGTGTCTGGAGATCTTTCCAAAGAGCCTGGATGTGGCACTGAGTGCCATGGTTCAAGGGTTGGACTCGATGATCTCTGAGGTCTCTTTCAACCCAGCCCATTCTATGATTCTATGATGAAGGGAGTGGAACATCTCCCTTCTGAGGAAAGGCTGAGGGAGCTGGGTCTCTTTAGTTTGGAGAAAAGGAGACTGAGGGGTGACCTCATCAATGTGTTCAAACATGTAAGGGGTGAGTGTCAGGGAGATGGAGTTAGGCTCTTCTCAGTGGTGACCAGTGATAGGACAAGGGGTAATGGGTGTAAATTGGAGCACAGGAGGTTCAAGTTGAATATCTGGGAAATGTTTTTCCTGTAAGGGTGACAGAGCCCTGGAACAGGCTGCCCAGGGGGGTCGTGGAGTCTCCTTCACTGGAGACATTCAAAACCCGCCTGGACGCGTTCCTATGCGAAGTGCTCTAGGTGGCCCTGCTCTGGCAGGGGGGGTTGGACTAGATGATCTTTCGAGGTCCCTTCCAACCCCAAGGATTCTGTGATTCTGTGATTCCCCCCCCAAAAAAATCTTTTTCCTTCTCGGGTGATTCCCCCCCCAAATCTTTTCCCTGTGTCCTCCTTTCATCAGTGATTCTCCCCCCCCCAAAATCCCAAAGCCATTTTCCTGTGTCCCTCCCCAAAAATCTTTTTCCTGTGTCCTCCCCCCCAAATCTTTTCCCATCTCAGCTGATTCCCCCCCCCCAGATCTTTTCCCTGTGTCCTCCCTTCTCAGGTGATTTCCCCCCCCCTCCTGAATTTGTTTTTGTCCCCCCCCCAAAAACAAAGGTGGAAGAGATCAGCTGGGAGCGGGTCGGAGGCTGGACCGGGCTGGGAGGATCCAAACTGGGGACAAAGAGGTAAACTGGGAAGGAACTGGGGGGAAAAGGGGATAAACTGGGAGGAAAAGTGGGAACAAACCGGGGGGGGGCAAGGAGGGAACAAACTGGGGATAAACTGGGAACAAACTGGAGGGGACAAAAGGGACAAACTGGGGGAAGAAGAGGGAACAAAGTGGGGACAAACTGGGAACAAACTGGGGGGACAAGGTGGGAAGAAACCAGGGAGACAAAAAAGGAACAAACTGGGGATGGGGGGGAACAAACTGGGGGGGACAAAAATGGGGAATCCTGGGGGGAAATGTGGGAATTCTGGGATGGAGGGGACACAACCCCCCCCCCCCTCATCCCGGGGGATTTTCCAACCCCCTCCCAGAACTTTGCCCAAGAAATACTTGGAGGAAATCAGCGCCAACATCAACAACTTCGGGATCCACGGACTCGTCATCATCGGGGGCTTCGAGGTCAGCGGGAAGGGGACGGGGTGTGGGGTGTGGGGTGTGGGGTGAGGGGTGAGAGGTGTGGGGTGAGGGGTGTGGGGTGAGGGGTGAGAGATGTGGGGTGCAGGGAGGGCATGGGTTGTGGGGTGCAGGGTGCATGAGGGGTGCAGGGTACAGGGTACAAGGTGTAGGGCACAGGGTGCATGTAGGGTGCAGGGGCAGGGCAGAGGGTGCAGGGTATAGGGTGTAGGGCACAGGGTGCATGTAGGGTGCAGGGTTCAGGGAGCAGGTTGCAAGATGCATGTGGGGTGCAGGGTGCATGCGGGGTGCAGGGCATGGTGCAGGGCACAGGGTACAAGGTGCAGGATACAAGGAGCAGGGTGCAAGATGCATGCGGGGTACAGGGTGCATGTGGGGTGCAGGGTGCATGCAGGGCACAGGGTACAGGGTGCATTCAGGGTGCAGGATGCACGTGGGGTACAGGGCACAGGATGCAGGGTGCATGCAGGGCACAAGGTGCAGGGAGCAGGGTACAGAATACAGGGAGCAGGGTGCAAGATGCATGTGGGGTACAGGGTGCAGGGTGCATACGGGGTGCAGGATGCACGTGGGGTACAGGGTACAAGGTGCAGGGTGCAGGATGCATGTGGGGTGCAGGATGCAGGGTGCATTCAGGGCACAAGGTGCAGGGAGCAGGGCACAGGGTACAGGGTGCAGGATACAGGGAGCAGGGTGCAAGATGCATGAGGGGTGCAGGGTGTGGGGTACAGGGCGCATGTGGGGTACAGGGTGCGGGGTGCCCGGAGCTGACCCCCCCGTACCCCCCAGGCCTTCACGGGCAGCCTGGAGCTGATGGAAGGCCGCTCCAAGTACGAGGAGCTCTGCATCCCCTTCTGCGTCATCCCCGCCACCGTCTCCAACAACGTCCCCGGCTCCGACTTCAGCATCGGAGCCGACACCGCCCTCAACGCCATCACCACCGTGAGCCCCCTCCTCCTTGAACCACTCCTCCCCTTCCAGATTCCCGTTTTTCCCCCCAAAACTCACCACCCCCCCTCCCTCCCAGACCTGTGACCGCCTGAAGCAGTCGGCAGCGGGTACCAAGCGCCGCGTGTTCATCATCGAGACCATGGGCGGCTTCTGTGGCTACTTGGCCACCATGGCCGGGCTGGCCAGCGGTGCTGATGCTGCCTACATCTACGAGGAGCACTTCAACATCCACGACCTGCAGGTTGGGACCCCCCCCCGAGGCTGGGGGTTGAGTTTATTCCCAGTTTTCCCCCCCCCAAAACCTCTCCATCACCACCCCCCCCATGCAGGTCAACGTGGAGCATCTGACCGAGAAGATGAAGACGACGGTGAAGAGGGGCTTGGTGCTCAGGTGTGTCCCCCTCTTCCAGGCTGGGATTTAGGGAGGGGGTTGGTGTTGATCTGTCACCCCCCCCAAACCTCATTTTGTCCCCCCCCTCACCTTGTAGGAACGAGAAGTGCAACGAGAACTACACCATGGATTTCATCTACAGCCTCTACTCGGAGGAGGGGAAGGGAGTCTTCGACTGCCGTAAGAACGTCCTGGGACACATGCAGCAGGTACAGCACCCCCCAAGAAGTTAAACACCCCCCCTCTCCCCCTTTTAGGAAGGGTCTGTGGGTTGGGGAGACCCCCACCCGGGGCTTCCACCTTCTTGACCCCGCGACCTTCCCATCGCAGGGCGGGACCCCCACCCCCTTCGACCGGAATTTTGGCACCAAAATGGGTGCCAAGGCGGTGGCCTGGATCACTGCCAAGATCAAGGAGTGTTCCCGGCACGGTGAGGACCCCCCCGGGGTGGGGGACACACACACAAGGATTGGGGTCCCACCCCCCAACGCCCCTCCCTGAAGAAGGGGACCCCAAACCCAACCCCTTCCCCCTCCCAACGCACGTGGCCGAGCTCAGGGCTCCCCAGTCTTGGTTTTGGGGGTGCTGAGGGGCGTTCCCCTCCCCATCCTAAAGATCTGAAAGGCTGAATCCCCCCCCCGAAATCCCAAATCCCCCCCCCCAGGTCGGATTTTTGCCAACACCAACGACTCTGCCTGTCTGCTGGGCATGCGGAAACGGAGCCTCCTCTTCCAACCCATCGCTGAACTCAAGGAGCAAACGGACTTTGCGTAGGTGACCCCCACCCCAAATCCACCCTGGGACCCCCAAACCCAGCCCCCACCTCTGGGAAACACAGATTCCTGGAATGGTGCTGGATGGAGAAACCCCTGAAGGTCCTGGAGTCCCAACCCTTCCCCATCCCTGCCCAGGACACCCCCACCCAGGGCTTGGAGACCCCTCCAGGGATGATGGGGACCCCAGCCCAGGCCCTGACAGCCCCAAAGGGGAGGAATTGTCCCCAAGCTCCAACCTAAACCTCCCCTGGCACCACTCCAGGCCCATCCCTTGTTCCTTGGGAGCAGAGCCCAACCCCCCCTGGTTCCAACCTCCTCCCAGGGGATGGCAGAGCCACAAGGTCTCCTCTCAGCCTCCTCTGCTCCAGGACCAGCACCCCCAGGGCCCTCAGGGGCTCCTCACAACTTCTCCAGATCCTTCTCCATGTTCTCCATCCCCTTCTCCATGTCCTCCATCCCCTCTCCATGTTCTCCATCCCCTTCTCCATGTCCTCCATCCCCTCTCCATGTCCTCCATCCCCTCTCCATGTCCTCCATCCCTCTCCATGTCTCCATCCTCTCTATGTCCTCCATCCCTCTCCATGTCCTCCATCCCCTCTCCATGTCCTCCATCCCCTCTCCATGTCCTCCATCCCCTCTCCATGTCCTCATCTCCTCTCCATGTTCCCTTCTTCTCTTCTATGTCCTCTATCTCTTCTATGTTCTCTATCCCCTCTCCATGTCCTCCATCCCTTCTCCATGTCCTCCATCCCTTCTCCATGTTCCTCCATCCCCTCTCTCATGTCCTCCATCCCCTCTCCATGTCCTCCATCCCCTCTCCATGTTCTCCATCCCCTCTTCCATGTCCTCCATCCTTTCTCCATGTCCTCCATCCCCTCTCCATGTCCTCCATCCCCTCTCCATGTCCTCCATCCCCTCTCCATGTTCTCCATCCCCTCTTCCATGTCCTCCATCCTTTCTCCATGTTCTCCATCCCCTCTCCATCTTCTCCATCGTCTCTCCATCTTCTCCATGTTCTCCAGCCCCTTCCCCATCTCCCTTCCCCATCTCTGGAGACTCTCCAGCCCTTCCATGTCCTCTCCAGCTGCTCTGTCCCAGTCCTGGAGCTTTGCCTGGGGTTGGTGTCACCCAGTAGCAGGACCTTGCACTTGGCCTGCTTGGACCTCAGATTATTGGATCCCATGAATCCAGCCCATCCAGACCCTCACCCCATGGATCCAACCTGTCCAGATCCCTCTGTAGACCCCCATCCCATGGATCAAACCCTCACTCCATGCATCCAACCCATCCAAACCTTCATCCCATGGATCCAGCCCATCCAGACCCTCATCTCATGGATCCATCCTGTACAGATCCCTCATCGCATGGATCCAACCTTTCCAGACCCTCACTCCATGGATCCAACTTCTCCAGACCCTCACCCCATGCATCCAACCCATCCAGATCTTCATCCCATGGATCCATCCTGTCCAAACCCCCATCCCATGGATCCAACCCTCACTCCATGGATCCAACCTCTCCAGACCTTCATCCCATGGATCCATCCTGTCCAAACCCTCATCCCATGGATCCAACCCTCACCCCATGGATCCAAACCATCCAGACCCTCATCCCATGGATCCATCCTGTCCAGATCCCTCACTCCATGGATCCAACCTCTCCAGACCCTCACCCCATGGATCCAACCCTCACCCCATGGATCCAGCCCTCACCCCATGGATCCAACCCTGACTCCATGGATCCAACCCATCCAGATCTTCATCCCATGGATCCATCCTGTCCAAACCCCCATCCCATGGATCCAACCTCTCCAGACCCCCATCCCATGGATCCAACCTTTCCAGATTCCTCATCCCATGGATCCAACCCATCCAGACCTTCATCCCATGGATCCATCCTGTCCAAACCCTCATCCCATGGATCCAACCCTCATCTCATGGATCCAGCCCATCCAGACCCTCACCCCATGGATCCAACCCTCACCCCATGGATCCAAACCATCCAGACCCTCCTCCCTTGGATCCATCCTGTCCAGATCCCTCACTCCATGGATCCAACCTCTCCAGACCCTCACCCCATGGATCCAACCCTCACCCCATGGATCCAACCCATCCAGACCCCCATCCCATGGATCCAACCCTCATCCCATGGATCCAACCCTCACCCCATGGATCCAACCCTCACCCCATGGATCCAACCCTCACCCCATGGATCCATCTGGTCCAAACCCCCATCCCCTGGATCCATCCTCTCCCCCCAGCTGCTGGGCTGTTCCCTGAGCACTTTTACCCCCAGGATCTGGACACCTCCTCCTCCTCTCTCCCCCCCTCAGGCACCGTCTCCCCAAGGAGCAGTGGTGGCTGAAGCTTCGCCCCATCCTAAAAATCCTGGCCAAGTACAGCATCGAGTTGGACACCTCGGAGAGAGCCCACCTGGAGCACATCACCCGCAAAGGGACCACTGTGGAGTCCAACATCTAAAGGGGGGGGTGCTCAGTGTGTCTCCTCCTCCATCCCCCCACCCCCAAAAGCCCCCCAGCACCCACTGTCTCAGTGGTCCTGAAGCAGGGAGGTTCCTTGGGGTGATTTTGGGGTTTTTTTGGGTTTTGGGGACAGAGAAAAGTGGTTGTGTGTGTGTGTGTGTGGGTGTGACAGTGACCTGAGAGGGGGAGGCCGAGGAGGAGCCCCCCCGGCTGCTGCTTTAGTGTGAAAACTTCTGAATTCAGTTCTGCAATAAATTTCTGGCACTCAGCCCCCCGGGGGGTTTGGTTTGGTTTGGGGGGTGTCCTGCTGCATCCCAGAGTGGAGTTCAGGGAATCACAGAACCCTGGGATGGGGTGGAGGGACCTCAAAGCCCCCCCAGTGCCACCATGGGGACCCCTCCTCTCAGCCCAGGGGGCTCCAAACCCCATCCCAAACTTCAGAACCTCCAGGGATGGGGAAAACACCCCAAAAATCTCCTCCTGGGCCTCTCCACCCCCCCCCAAAATCATCTCCTGGACCACTCAGATGGTTCCTTCCAACCCAAACCATTCCCTGATCCCAAACCATCCCATGGGAACCTCTCCCCCCATCCCAGGGGGCTCCAAACCCCATCCCAACCTCCAGAAATGGGGCCCCCACCCCAAAAATCATCTCCTGGACCCCTCGGATGGGCTTTGGGGTTCCTTCCAAACCATTCCCTGATCCCAAACCATTCCCTCATCCCAAACCATTCCCTAGGATGTGGAGGCCACCATGGGGTGACCAAATCATTCAGTGCCACCCCCCCTGCCACGGGGACCCCTCCCCCCAAACCCCATCCCGACCTTCAGCACCTCCAGGGATGGGGCAAACACCCCAAAAATCATCTCCTGGACCCCTCAGATGGTTCCTTCCAACCCAAACCAGTCCAGATCCCAAACCATTCCCTGATCCCAAACCATGGGCAGGGACACCTCCCCCCCCTCCAAGTGGCTCCAAACCCCATCCCAACATCTAGAAATGGGGCCCCCACCCCAACAATCACCTCCTGGACCCCTCGGATGGGCTTTAAGGTTCCTTCCAAACCATTCCCTGATCCCAAACCATTTCATGGGGACCCCTCCCCCCAGCCCAGGTGGCCCCAAACCCCATCCCAACCTTCAGCACCTCCATAAATGGGGCAAACACCCCAAAAATCATCTCCTGGACCCCTCAGATGGGCTTTAAGGTTCCTTCCAAACCATTCCCTGATCCCAAACCATGGGATCATCATCTCAAGGCCACACAGAGGGGAAATGTTTGGGAGCAGGGAGTGAGCAGCACAACCCAGAGCTTTTCTGGGGCAGAAAACTGGGATCAGGGAGAGGAACCCAGGAGTCCCATCCCAAGTTCTCAACCTCGTTGTTATTCATTGGCAATATGGGGGATGGGGCTGATGAGTCCCCTTCCCAGGTGACATTTTAGGATTAATCTGAAGTCCACACAGAGGAAATGTTTGGGAGCAGGGAGGGAGCAGCACAACCCAGAGCTGATTCCTGGAGCAGAAAACTGGGAGCAGGAAGAAGAACCCAGGAGTCCCATCCCAAGTTCTCAACCTCGTTGTTATTCACTGATACCTCAGGGTCCCTTCCCAGGTGACATTTTAGGGTTCATTTTCAGAGCCCCAAGTGGAGTGGGGAGTGTGGGGGAGCAGGGAGGGAGCAGCAGAACCTGGGGCACAAAAATGGGATCAGGGAGAGGAACCCAGGAGTCCCAACCCTCCAATGTTGTCCAACAGAAATATGGGAAGGGTTTGGAGGTGATGAGCCCGAGGGTCCCTTCCAAGGAGACATTTTAGGATTTATGTCAAGAAATCCAAATAAAGGGGAAATGTTTGGGAGCAGGGAGGGAGCAGCACAACCCAGAGCTGGATCCTGGACCAGAAAACTGGGAGCAGGGAAAAGAATCAGGAGTCCCAACCCAAGTTCTCAACCTCACTGTTATTCATGGAAAGCTCAGGGCCCCTTCCCAGGTGACATTTTAGGATTTATGTCAAGAAATCCAAATAAAGGGGAAATGTTTGGGAGCAGTGAGCAGCAGGACTTGGAGCTGTGGTGGATCCTGAGGCAGAAAACTGGGAGCAGGGAAAAGAACCCAGGAGTCCCATCCCAGTTCTCAACCTCGTTGTTATTCACTGATACCTCAGGGTCCCTTCCCAGGTGACATTTTAGGATTCATTTTAGGAGCCCCAAGTGGAGTGGGGAGTGTGGGGGAGCAGGGAGGGAGCAGCAGAACCTGGGGCAGAATAGTGGGATCAGGGAGAGGAACCCAGGAGTCCCAACCCTCCAATGTTGTCCAACAGAAATATGGGAAGGGTTTGGAGGTGATGAGGCTCAGGGTTCCTTCCAAGGAGACATTTTAGGATTTATGTCAAGAAATCCAAATAGAGGGGAAATGTTTGGGAGCAGGGAGTGAGCAGCAGAACCCAGAAAGGAGTGGATCCTGGAGCAGAAAACTGGGAGCAGGAAAAAGAACCCAGGAGTCCCAACCCAAGTTCTCAACCTCACTGTTACTCATGGAAAGCTCAGGGCCCCTTCCAGGGTGACATTTTAGGATTTATCTCAAGAAATCCACATGGAGGGGAAATGTTTGGGAGCTGTCAGTGAGCAGCAGAACTCAGAGCAGAACCTGGAGCAGAAAAGTGGGATCAGGGAGAGGAACCCAGGAGTCCCAACCCAAGTTCTCAACCTCGTTGTTATTCATTGGCAATATGGGGGATGGGGCTGATGAGTCCCCTTCCCAGGTGACATTTTAGGATTAATCTGAAGTCCACACAGAGGGGAAATGTTTGGGAGCAGAGAGGGAGCAGCAGAACTCGGAGATGTGGTGGATCCTGAGGCAGAAAACTGGGATCAGGGAAAAGAACCCAGGAGTCCCATCCCAAGTTCTCAACCTCGTTGTTATTCACTGATACCTCAGGGCCCCTTCCCAGGAGATATTTTAGGATTCATTTTAGGAGTCCCAAGTGGAGTGGGGAGTGTGGGGGAGCAGGGAGGGAGCAGCAGAACCTGGGGCAGAAAAGTGGGATCAGGGAGAGGAACCCAGGAGTGCCATCCCTACATTATTGTCCAAAAATAATATGGGAAGGGTTTGGAGGTGATGAGCCTCGGGGTTCCTTCCAAGGTGACATTTTAGGATTCATTTTAAGAAATCCAAATAAAGGGGAAATGTTTGGGAGCAGGGAGTGAGCAGCAGAACCCAGAGCAGAACCTGGGGCAGAAAACTGGGATCAGGGAGAGGAACCCAGGAGTCCCAACCTCATTGTTATGAGGGAGTCCCCTTCCCAGGTGACATTTTAGGATTCATTTTAGGAGCCCCAAGTGGAGTGGGGAGTGTGGGGGAGCAGGGAGGGAGCAGCAGAACCTGGGGCAGAAAAGTGGGATCAGGGAGAGGAACCCAGGAGTCCCAACCCTCCAACGTTGTCCAACAGAAATATGGGAAGGGTTTGGAGGTGATGAGCCCGAGGGTCCCTTCCAAGGAGACATTTTAGGATTCATTTTAAGAAATCCAAATAAAGGGGAAATGTTTGGGAGCGGGGAGTGAGCAGCAGAACCCAGAAAGGAGTGGATCCTGGAGCAGAAAACTGGGAGCAGGGAAAGGAACCCAGGAGTCCCAACCTCATTGTTATTCACTGATAATATGAGAAGGGCTGATGAGTCCCCTTCCAGGGTGACATTTTAGGATTCATCTCAAGAGATCCAAATAAAGGGGAAATGTTTGGGAGCAGGGAGTGAGCAGCAGAACTCGGAGATGTGGTGGATCCCAGGGCAGAAAAGTGGGATCAGGGAAAGGAACCCAGGAGTCCCATCCCAAGTTCTCAACCTCACTGTTATTCAGGGAAAGCTCAGGGTCCCTTCCCAGGTGACATTTTAGGATTTATCTCAAGAGATCCAAATAAAGGGGAAATGTTTGGGAGCTGTCAGTGAGCAGCAGAACTCGGAGATGTGGTGGATCCTGAAGCAGAAAACTGGGATCAGGGAGAGGAACCCAGGAGTCCCAACCTCATTGTTATTCACTGATAATATGAGAGGGGCTGATGAGTCCCCTTCCCAGGTGACATTTTAGGGTTCATCTCAAGAGATCCACACAGCGGGGAAATGTATGGAAGCAGCAGAACTCGGAGCTGTGGTGGATCCTGAGGTAGAAAACTGGGAGCAGGGAAAGGAACCCAGGAGTCCCAACCCAAGTTCTCAACCTCATTGTTATTCACTGATACCTCAGGGTCCCTTCCCAGGAGACATTTTAGGATTTATCTCAAGAAATCCACACAGAAGGGAAATGTTTGGGAGCAGGGAGTGAGCAGCAGAACTCAGAGCAGAACCTGGGGTGGAAAACTGGGATCAGGGAGAGGAACCCAGGAGTCCCAACCCTCCAACATTGTCCAACAGAAATATGGGAAGGGTTTGGAGGTGATGAGCCCGAGGGTTCCTTCCAAGGAGACATTTTAGGATTTATGTCAAGAAATCCAAATAAAGGGGAAATGTTTGGGAGCAGGGAGTGAGCAGCAGAACCCAGAGCTGGATCCTGGAGCAGAAAACTGGGAGCAGGAAAAAGAACCCAGGAGTTCCATCCCAGTTCTCAACCTCATTGTTATTCACTGATAATATGAGAAGGGCTGATGAGTCCCCTTCCAGGGTGACATTTTAGGGTTCATCTCAAGAGACCCACACAGAGGGGAAATGTTTGGGAGCAGGGAGTGAGCAGCAGAACCCAGAAAGGAGTGGATCCTGGAGCAGAAAACTGGGAGCAGGGAAAAGAATCCAGGAGTCCCAACCCAAGTTCTCAACCTCACTGTTACTCATGGAAAGCTCGGGGTCCCTTCCCAGGTGACATTTTAGGATTCATCTCAAGAAATCCAAATAAAGGGGAAATGTTTGGGAGCTGTCAGTGAGCAGCAGAACTTGGAGATGTGGTGGATCCTGAGGCAGAAAACTGGGAGCAGGGAAAGGAACCCAGGAGTCCCAACCTCATTGTTATGAGGGAGTGCCCTTCCCAGGTGACATTTTAGGGTTCATCTCAAGAAATCCACATGGAGGGGAAATGTTTGGGAGCAGGGAGTGAGCAGCACAACCCAGAGCTGGATCCTGGAGCAGAGCCCTGTGCTGAGGGTGAGCAGCCCAGCAGGTGGATTCCCAGCCCAGTGCTCCCAGTGTGGGTGACTGGGAGGGTCTGTGTTGTCCCCTTGGTGGCAGCAGCAGCCCTGTGGCTGTCCCCTCAGCTGAGCAGCAGCAGGTATTCCTTCAGGCAGGTGGGCAGAGGCAGCTGCTCCACGGCCTCGGGCAGGAAGCGGACGCCCAGGCTGCGTCTCACGACATATCGCGACAGGGTCTGGAGGGTGGGGGGCGCCGAGCAGAGCAGGGTGAGCTTCTGGCAGAGCTGGGGGTCCCTCCTCACCTCCCAGGGCATGCTGCCCCCTTTCCTCAGCTCGAAGTGTCCGGCAGCCCTCTGGAGGAGCTGGAAGCAGGAATCCTCCCGTTCCGTTCCCAAACCCCGGACCAGCAGAGCCACCAACCTGGAGATGGGGCTCTGCCCTTTGAGGTTGAGCACCCGAACCTCAGCCCCGAACTCCAGGAGGACGCTGAGGCTTTCCAGGTTTCCTTTCATGGCCGCCCAGCTGAGGGGAGTGTCCTGGTTGTAGTCCCGGGCGTCGGGGCGGGCCCCGTTCTCCAGCAGGGCCCGGACGCAGTCGGCGGTGTTCTTGAAGGCGGCCCAGTGCAGGGGGGTGTCCCGGTTCCCGTCCCCAGCGTTGGGGTTGGCTCCGTACTCCAGCAGCAGCTCCACGCACGTCTCGTCCTTCTCGGCCGCGTAGTGAAGGGCGGTGCGGTTGTAACCATCCAGGGCGTTCACCTGGGGGGGAAAGGGGGAAAGGGGGGGGGAAAGGGGAGAGGAGGAAGAGGGGAGGGGAAAAGGGGGGGGGAAGAGGGAGGGAAGGGAGGGGAAGGGGAAATGGGGGGAGAAAGGGGAGAGAAGAGGAGAGGGGGGAGAGAGAGGAAGGAAAGGGGGGGAGAAAGAGGAGAGGGGGGAGAGAGGAAGGAAAGGGGGGGGGAGAAAAAAGGGGGGGAAAAGGGGGGAAAGAGGGGGGGAAAGGGGAGAGGAGGAAGAGGGGAGGGGAAAAGGGGGGGAAGAGGGAGGGAAGGGAGGGGAAGGGGAAATGGGGGGAGAAAGGGGAGAGAAGAGAAGGGGGGAGAGAGAGGAAGGAGAGGGGGGGAGAAAAAAGGGAGGGGAGAAGGGGGAGAAGGGGGAGAAGGGGGAGAAGGGGGAGAAGGGGGAGAAGGGGGAGAAGGGGGAGAAGGGGGAGAAGGGGGAGAAGGGGGAGAAGGGGGAGGAGGGGGAGGAGGGGGAGAAGGGGGAGAAGGGGGAGAAGGGGAGAAGGGAGAAGGGGGAGAAGGGGGAGAAGGGGGAGAAGGGGAGAAGGGGGAGAAGGGGGAGAAGGGGAGAAGGGGGAGAAGGGGGAGAAGGGGGAGAAGGAGAAGGGGGAGAAGGGGAGAAGGGGAGAAGGGGGAGAAGGAAGGGGAAAAGGAAGGGGGGAAAAGGGGAAGGGGGAAAGGGGAAGGGGAAAAGGAGGGGAAAGGGGGAAAGGGGGAAAAGAGGGGAGGGGGAAGAGGGGGGAAGAGGGGGGAAGAGGGGGAAAGAGGGGGAAAGAGGGGGGATGAGGGGGAAAGAGGGGGGATGAGGGGGAAAGAGGGGGGATGAGGGGGAAGAGGGGGGAGGAGGGGGAAGAGGGGGAAAGAGGGGGAAAGAGGAGGAAAGGGGGAAAGAGGGGGAAGAGGGGGAAGAGGGGGAAGAGGGGGAAGAGGGGGAAGAGGGGGAAGAGGGGGAAGAGGGGGAAGAGGGGGAAGAGGGGGAAGAGGGGGAAGAGGGGGAAGAGGGGAGAAAAGGAGGGGAAAGGGGGGGGGAAGGGGGGGAAAAGGGGGAGGGAAAAGGGGTAAAAGGAGAAAAGAAGGGAAAGGGGGGAAAAGGGAGAAAGGGGGGAAAGGAGGAAAGGGGGAAAGGGGGAAGGGGGGAAAGGGAAGGGGGAAAAGGGGAAAAAAGGGAAAAAGGGGAAAGGGGGGAAAAGGGGGAAAAAGGGGGGAAAAAGGGGGGAAAAAGGGGGAAAAAGGGGGAGAGGAGGAAGAGGGGAGGGAAGGGGAAAAGAGGGGGAAGAGGGAGGGAAGGGAGGGGAAGGGGAAATGGGGGGAGAAAGGGGAGAGAAGAGGAGGGGGGAGAGAGAGGAAGGAAAGGGGGGGGAGAAAAAAGGGGGGGGGAAAAGGGGGAGAAGGGGGAGAAGGGGGAGAAGGGGGAGAAGGGGGAGAAGGGGGAGAAGGGGGAGAAGGGGGAGAAGGGGGAGAAGGGGGAGAAGGGGGAGAAGGGGGAGAAGGGGGAGAAGGGGGAGAAGGGGGAGAAGGGGGAGAAGGGGGAGAAGGGGGAGAAGGGGGAGAAGGGGGAGAAGGGGGAGAGGGGGAGAAGGGGGAGAAGGGGGAGAAGGGGGAGAAGGGGGAGAGGGGGAGAGGGGGAGAGGGGGAGAGGGGAGAGGGAGGGAGGGGGAGAGGGAGAGGGGGAGAGGGAGAGGGAGAGAGGGAGAAGGAGAGGGAGAAGGGGGAGAGGGAGAAGGGGAGAGGGAGAAGGGGAGAGGGGGAGGGGGAGAGGAGGGAGAGGGGGGGAGAGGGGGAGGGGGAGAGGGGAGGGGGAGAGGGGAGGGAGAGAGGGGAGGGGGGAGAGGGAGAAGGGGGAGAGGGAGAAGGGGGAGAGGGAGAAGGGGGAGAGGGAGAAGGGGGAGAGGGAAGGGGGGAGAGGGAAGGGGGGAGAGGGGGGAGAGAAAAGGGGAAGAAGGAAGGGGAAAAGGGGGGGAAGAGGGGGGAAAAGAGGGGGGAGAAAGAGGAAGGAAAGGGGGGGGAAAGGAGGGGAAACAGGGGGAGAAGGGGGGGAGGGGGAAAAAGGGGGAGAAGGGAGAAGGGGGAGAGGGGGGAAAGGAGGGGGGAAAGGAGGGGAAGGGGAAAAAGGGGGAGAAGAGAGAGGGGGGAAAAAGGGAGGAGAGAGAAAGGTGAAGGAAAAGGGGGGAGAAAGGTGAAGGAAAGGGTTGGGGAAAGGGGGGGGAAGGGAAAAGGGGGGGGAAGAGGAGGAAAGGGGGGGAAGAGGAGGAAAGGGGGGGAAGAGGAGGAAAGGGGGGGGAAGAGGAGGAAAGGGGGGGGAAGAGGAGGAAAGGGGGGGGAAGAGGAGGAAAGGGGGAAAGGGGGGAGTGGGGGGAGAGGGGGTGTGGGGGGAGTGGGGGGAGAAAGAGGAAGGATAGTGGGGAAGGGGAGAGGGAGAAGGGGAAGAAGGAAGGGGAGAAAGGGGGGGAGGAAGGGGGGAAAAGAGGGCAAAAGAGGAAGGAAAGGGGGGGCAAAGGAGGGGGGGAGAAAGAGGAAGGAAAGGGGGAAAAGGGGGAAAAGGGGGGAGGGGGGGGGAAAGGGGGGAAGAGAAGTGAAGTGAGGAAGAAGTGAAGAAGCCACAAGAATCCCAGAGATCTCCTCCAGGGGCCCTTTTCCCCTTTTTCCCCACCTGAGGGGAACCCACCCAACCCTGGGACCCCCCAGCCCCCCCCCTGCCCCTTCCCAAATCCCAGATTTTTTTCCTGGGTGGATTTTTGGGGCTATTTGGAAGGAATTTGGGGCTCTCACCTCTGCTCCTTTCTGCAGCAGCAGCTCCACACAGTCAGCATCAGCCACCATGCAGGCACAGTGCAGGGGCTTCAGGGTTCCGTGCATGCAGTTGACATCAGCACCCTGAGAAATGGGGAAAAAAACAGGAAAAATGAGGAAAAAAATCCACAATTCCTCCCCCAGCACAATTCTGTTTTTCCAGAAGGATCCTGGAGCAATTCCACAGGGATAGGATTGGACCCAAGACCTTGGGAGGTCCCTTCCCACCCCAATAATTCAGGTTATGCTGACAGGTGACATCAAAACCCTGAGAAATGGGGAAAAAAACACATAAAATGAGGAAAAAAATCCCCATTTCCTCCCCCAGCACAATTCTGTTTTTCCAGAAGGTTCCAGGAGCAATTCCACAGGGATAGGGAGGCTTTGGAGGGCTTTGGGAGGTCCCTTTCAACCCCAATAATTCAGGTTATTCTGACAGGTGACATCAGCACCCTGAGAAATGGGGAAAAAAACAGGAAAAATGAGAAAAAAAAATCCCCATTTCCTCCCCCAGCACAATTCTGTTTTTCCAGAAGGATCCTGGAGCAATTCCACAGGGATAGGATTGGAACCAAGACCTTGGGAGGTCCCTTTCACCCCAATAATTCAGATTATTTGGTCCCATGCATGCAGGTGACATCAAAACCCTGAGAAATGGGGAAAAAAACAGAAAAAATGAGAAAAAAAAATCCCCAGTTCCTCCCCCAGCACAATTCTGTTTTTCCAGAAGGATCCTGGAGCAATTCCACAGGGATAGGATTGGACCCAAGGGCTTTGGGAGGTCCCTTTCACCCCAATAATTCAGATTATTTGGTCCCATGCATGCAGCTGACATCAGCACCCTGAGAAATGGGGGAAAAAAACAGGAAAAATGAGGAAAAAAATCCCCATTTCCTCCCCCAGCACAATTCTGCCCTTCCAGAAGGTTCCAGGAACAATTCCACAGGGATAGGATTGGACCCAAGGGCTTTGGGAGGTCCCTTCCCACCCCAATAATTCAGATTATTCTGCCAGGTGACATCAAAACCCTGAGAAATGGGGAAAAAAACAGGAAAAATGAGAAAAAAAAATCCCCAGTTCCTTCCCCAGCACAATTCTGTTTTTCCAGAAGGATCCTGGAGCAATTCCACAGGGACTGGGGGGCCTTGGAAGGCTTTGGGAGGTTCCTTCCCACCCCAATAATTCAGATTTTAGGGTTCTGGCTCCCTGCTCAGCACTGGGGTTGGACCTGGGGGCACCTTTGGGGGTCCCTTCCCACCCCAAATTCCCTCCTGGATCCATGGGTGCATCCCAGGGGGGGGTGAGGAGCCCCAGAAGCCTCCAGTCCCCCCTTCCAGCCTTAATTTGACCTAATTAATCCCCAATAAATAACCCCAGAAGCAATCAGCAGCCTTGATTTTAGCTAATTAGTCCCCAATAAATAAACTCAGAAGCCCCAACCCCCCCTCCCAGCCTTGATTTTAGCTAATTAGTCCCCAATAAATAATCCTAGAAGGGATCAGAAGCCTCCATCCCCCCTCCCAGCCTTAATTTGACCTAATTAATAACCAATAAATAATCCTAGAAGTCAGCAGCAGCCCCAACCCCCCCTTCCAGCCTTAATTTTACTTAATTAATCCCAAATAAATAACCCCAGAAGCCCCAACTCCCCTTCCCAGCCCTAATTTTAGCTAATTAATCCCCAATAAATAACCCCAGAAGCAATCAGCAGCCTTGATTTTAGCTAATTAATCCCCAATAAATAACCCCAGAACCCCCAACTCCCCTTCCCAGCCTTTATTTTAGCTAATTAGTCCCCAATAAATAACCTCAGAAGGGATCAGAAGCTCCAACCCCCCCTCCCAGCCTTAATTTCACCTAATTAATCATTAATAAATAACCCCAGAAGCGATCAGCAGCCTTGATTTTATCTAATTAATAATCAATAAACAACCCCAGAACCCCCAACTCCCCCTTCCAGCCTTAATTTGACCTAATTAATTACCAATAAATAATCCTAGAAGTCAGCAGCAGCCCCAACCCCCCCTTCCAGCCTTAATTTTACTTAATTAATCCCCAATAAATAACCCCAGAAGCCCCAACCCCCCTGCCAGCCTTAATTTTAGCTAATTAATCCCCAATAAATAACCTCAGAAGGGATCAGAAGCCTCCACCCCCCCTCCCAGCCTTAATTTTAGCTAATTAATAACCAATAAATAACCCCAGAAGCGATCAGCAGCCTTGATTTTAGCTAATTAATAATCAATAAACAATCCCAGAACCCCCAACCCCCCTCCCAGCCTTGATTTTAGCTAATTAGTCCCCAATAAATAATCCTAGAAGGGATCAGAAGCCTCCACCCCCCCTCCCAGCCTTAATTTCACCTAATTAATCATTAATAAATAACCCCAGAAGCGATCAGCAGCCTTGATTTTATCTAATTAATAATCAATAAACAACCCCAGAACCCCCAACTCCCCCTTCCAGCCTTAATTTCACCTAATTAATCACCAATAAATAATCCTAGAAGTCATCAGCAGCCCCAACCCCCCCTTCCAGCCTTAATTTTACCTAATTAATCCCCAATAAATAACCCCAGAAGCGATCAGCAGCCTTGATTTTATCTAATTAATAATCAATAAACAACCCTAGAAGCCCCAACTCCCCTTCCCAGCCCTAATTTCACCTAATTAATCCCCAATAAAGAACCTCAGAAGGGATCAGAAGCCTCCACCCCCCCTTCCAGCCTTAATTTCACCTAATTAATCATTAATAAATAACCTCAGAAGCAATCAGCAGCCTTGATTTTATCTAATTAACAATCAATAAACAACCCCAGAACCCCCAACTCCCCCTTCCAGCCTTAATTTGACCTAATTAATCACCAATAAATAACCCCAGAAGCCCCGATCCCCCTCCCAACCTTAATTTCATCTAATTAATCATCAATTAAAAGATCCCAGAAGGGATCAGCAGCCTCTACCCCCCCTCCCAGCCTTAATTTCACCTAATTAACCCCCAATAAACAACCCCAGAAGCCCCAACTCCCCTTCCCAGCCCTAATTTTACCTAATTAATCCCCAATAAAGAACCTCAGAAGGGATCAGCAGCCTCCACCCCCCCTCCCAGCCTTAATTTTAGCTAATTAATAACCAATAAATAACCCCAGAAGCCCCAACCCCCCTGCCAGCCTTAATTTCACCTAATTAATCCCCAATAAATAACCCCAGAAGCCTCCACCCCCCCTCCCAGCCTTAATTTTAGCTAATTAATCCCCAATAAATAATCCTAGAAGTCAGCAGCAGCCTCCACCCCCCCTTCCAACCTTAATTTTACCTAATTAATCCCCAATAAATAACCCCAGAAGCCCCGATCCCCCTCCCAACCTTAATTTCATCTAATTAATCATCAATTAAAAGATCCCAGAAGGGATCAGCAGCCTCTACCCCCCCTCCCAGCCTTAATTTCACCTAATTAATAACCAATAAATAACCCCAGAAGCCCCAACTCCCCTTCCCAGCCCTAATTTTACCTAATTAATCCCCAATAAAGAACCTCAGAAGGGATCAGAAGCCTCCACCCCCCCTCCCAGCCTTAATTTTAACTAATTAATAACCAATAAATAACCCCAGAAGCCCTAATCCCCCTCCCAACCTTAATTTCACCTAATTAATCACCAATAAATAATCCTAGAAGTCAGCAGCAGCCTCCACCCCCCCTTCCAGCCTTAATTTCACTTAATTATTCCCCAATAAATAACCCCAGAAGCGATCAGCAGCCTTGATTTTACCTAATTAATAATCAATAAACAACCCTAGAAGCCCCAACTCCCCCTCCCAGCCTTGATTTTAGCTAATTAGTCCCCAATAAATAATCCTAGAAGGGATCAGAAGCCTCCACCCCCCCTTCCAGCCTTAATTTCACTTAATTATTCCCAATAAATAACCCCAGAAGCCCCAACCCCCCTCTCAGCCTTAATTTTAGCTAATTAATCCCCAATAAATAACCTCAGAAGGGATCAGAAGCCTCCACCCCCCCTCCCAGCCTTAATTTTAGCTAATTAATAACCAATAAATAACCCCAGAAGCCCCAACCCCCCTTCCAGCCTTGATTTTAGCTAATTAGTCCCCAATAAATAATCCTAGAAGGGATCAGAAGCCTCCACCCCCCCTCCCAGCCTTAATTTTAGCTAATTAATAACCAATAAATAACTCCAGAAGCCCCAACCCCCCTGCCAGCCTTAATTTCACCTAATTAATCCCCAATAAATAACCCCAGAAGCAATCAGCAGCCTTGATTTTAGCTAATTAATCCCCAATAAATAACCCCAGAAGCCCCAACCCCCCTTCCCAGCCTTAATTTTAGCTAATTAGTCCCCAATAAATAATCCTAGAAGGGATCAGAAGTCTCCATCCCCCCTCCCAGCCTTAATTTCACCTAATTAATCATTAATAAATAACCCCAGAAGCGATCAGCAGCCTTGATTTTAGCTAATTAATAATCAATAAACAACCCTAGAAGCCCCAACTCCCCTTCCCAGCCCTAATTTTAGCTAATTAATCCCCAATAAATAACCTCAGAAGGGATCAGCAGCCCCAACCCCCCCTTCCAGCCTTAATTTTACTTAATTAATCCCCAATAAATAACCCCAGAAGCCCCAACCCCCCTCCCAGCCCTAATTTTAGCTAATTAATCATCAATTAAAAGATCCCAGAAGGGATCAGCAGCCTCTACCCCCCCTCCCAGCCTTAATTTCACCTAATTAATCCCCAATAAATAACCCCAGAAGCCCCAACTCCCCTTCCCAGCCCTAATTTTACCTAATTAATCCCCAATAAAGAACCTCAGAAGGGATCAGAAGCCTCCACCCCCCCTTCCAGCCTTAATTTTAGCTAATTAATAACCAATAAATAACCCCAGAAGCCCCGATCCCCCTCCCAGCCTTGATTTCACCTAATTAATCATTAATAAATAACCCCAGAAGCGATCAGCAGCCTTGATTTTAGCTAATTAATCCCCAATAAATAACCTCAGAAGGGATCAGAAGCCTCCACCCCCCCTCCCAGCCTTAATTTTAGCTAATTAATAACCAATAAATAACCCCAGAAGCCCCAACCCCCCTTCCAGCCTTAATTTCACCTAATTAATCCCCAATAAATAACCCCAGAAGCAATAAGCAGCCTTGATTTTAGCTAATTAATCCCCAATAAATAGCCCCAGAACCCCCAACTCCCCCTTCTAGCCTTAATTTGACCTAATTAATCACCAATAAATAATCCTAGAAGTCATCAGCAGCCCCAACCCCCCCTTCCAGCCTTAATTTCACCTAATTAATCCCCAATAAATAACCCCAGAAGCCTCCACCCCCCTCCCAGCCCTAATTTCACCTAATTACTCCCCATCAAACAACCCCAGAACCCCCTGGCAGCCTCCACCCCCCCTCCCAGCCTCATTTTCCTCTAATTACTCCCCAATTAACCCCAATTATTAAACCCACAACCTCCCCCCCGTTGGGCTTTTCACCAATCCCTCCTCCCCAAACCTTCCCTAAGAGCCACAGGCTCCACCCGCTCCATCCCAAACCCCCCCCTCAGGCTCTCACCTTCCCGATCAGATCCTCCACGTTGTCCCGGGGGAAGGAGCGGATGGCGGCGATGGTTCGGATGAGCCGCTCGGACAAGGAATACTTGCTCTGGATACTCTGCATGATGTACCACATAGTGCGGGACGGACCCCAACGCTCCCCGCATGCCCCGGGGAGGCCCCGCCGAGCCCCGGCACCCAGGCCCCGCTAGGCCCCGCTAGGCCCCGGGAGGCCCCGGGAAGACCCGAGGGTCCCTCCCGCTCGCTAAAGCACCGGGGAGAGCGGCCCGGGCTGCCAGGGGTGGTTCTGGAAGGACCCGCAAGGTTCTGGGGGGTCCTGGAGGGTTCGGGGGTCCCGGAGCTCCGAGCGGGCCCAGCGCGACCGCTCCTGACCCGGCGGCAAGTGGCGCAACCCGGAAGTGACGCGCAGCTATAAAAATGGCCACGCCCCCTTGCCTCTCCGCCAATCAGCTCCGAGGCTCCACCTCCTCCCGGCTGTTCCCTCAGATGTCCCGCCCCCTCCTCCAATCAGCGGCGGCTGCAGCCATCAAGCCCCGCCCCTTTTTTGCCTTTCCACCAATCCGCGCTCTCCCGATGGCTTCCGGTGACCGGAAGTGGGGAGGAAGGGTTGTAGTGGGCCTGGCGTTGCCATGGCAACGGGGCCTGCAAACACCCCCCAAGCCTGAGGTGTCAACTCTGGGGGGCATCGGGACAGGGGGGGTGACCCCGGGGGGTCCCTGTGGGGTGAGGGGACACCCCAAAACCTCCAGGATGGGGGGGACACCCCAAAACCCCCCTGGACACAGTGTGGGGGGCTGGGAACTGCAAGAAACCTCTGAGTGGGGGGGACACCCCAAAAACACCAAGCACCCCCCTTACCAAGATGGGGGGGAGACACCCCAAAACCCCCAAGGTGGGGGGACAGGGTGAGGGGACACCCCAAAACCTCCAGGATGAGGGGACACCCCAAAACCCCCCTGGACACAGCGTGGAGGAACTGCGAAAAAACTCTGGGTTTGGGGGGGGACACCCCAAAAACACCAAGCACCCCCCTTACACATCAAGATGGGGGGGAGGGAGATACCCCAAAACACCCAGGGTGAGGGGAGACCCCAAAACCCCCCGAACACACTGGGGGGGGAACTGCGAAAAACCTCCGGTTTTGGGGGGGACACCCCAAAAACACCAAGTCCCCCCCTTACACACCAAGATGGGGGGGGAGACACCCGAAAGCCCCCAAGGTGGGGGGACAGGGTGAGGGGACACCCCAAAACCTCCAGGGTGAGGGGAGACCCCAAACCCCCCGAACACACTGGGGGGGGAACTGCAAAAAACCTCTGGGTTTGGGGGGGGACACCCCAAAAACACCAAGCCCCCCCTTACAAACCAAGATGGGGTGGGGGAGACACCCCAAAACCCCCAAGGTGGGGGGACAGGGTGAGGGGACACCCCAAAACCTCCAGGGTGAGGGGAGACCCCAAACCCCCTGAACACACTGGGGGGGGAACTGCAAAAAACCTCTGGGTTTGGGGGGGACACCCCAAAAACACCAAGTCCCCCCCCTTACACACCAAGATGGGGGGGAAGACACCCCAAAGCCCCCAAGGTGGGGGGACAGGATGAGGGGACACCCCAAAACCTCCAGGATGGGGGGGACACCCCAAAACCCCCCTGGACACAGTGTGGGGGGCTGGGAACTGCAAGAAACCTCTGGGTGGGGGGGACACCCCAAAAACACCAAGCACCCCCCTTACCAAGATGGGGGGGAGACACCCCAAAACCCCCAGGGTGAGGGGACACCCCAAAACCCCTCGGACACACTGGGGGGGGAACTGCAAAAAACCTCTGGGTTTGGGGGGACACCCCAAAAACACCAAGTCCCCCCCCTTACACACCAAGATGGGGGGGAGACACCCCAAAACCCTCAGGGTTGGGGGGACAGGGTGAGGGGACACCCCAAAACCTCCAGGATGGGGGGACACCCCAAAACCCCCCCTGGACACAGTGTGGGGGGCTGGGAACTGCAAGAAACCTCCGGGTGGGGGGGACACCCCAAAAACACCAAGCACCCCCCTTACCAAGATGGGGGGGGGGAGACACCCCAAAACCCCCAGGGTAAGGGGACACCCCAAAACCCCCCTGGACACAGTGTGGGGGGCTGGGAACTGCAAGAAACCTCCGGGTGGGGGGGACACCCCAAAAACACCAAGCACCCCCCTTACACATCAAGATGGGGGGGAGGGAGACACCCCAAAACCCCCAAGGTGGGGGGACAGGGTGAGGGGACACCCCAAAACCTTCAGGGTGAGGGGACACCCCAAAACCCCCCTGGACACACTGGGGGGGGCTGGGAACTGCAAGAAACCTCCAGGTGGGGGGGACACCCCAAAAACACCAAGCACCCCCCTTACCAAGATGGGGGAGGGGAGACACCCCAAAACCCCCAGGGTGAGGGGACACCCCAAAACCCCCCGAACACACTGGGGGGGAACTGCAAAAAAACTCTGGGTTTGGGGGGGACACCCCAAAAACACCAAGCACCCCCCTTACACATCAAGATGGGGGGGAGACACCCCAAAACCCCCAAGGTGGGGGGACGGGGTGAGGGGACACCCCAAAACCTCCAGGGTGAGGGGACACCCCAAAACCCCCCGAACACACTGGGGGGGGGACTGCAAAAAATCTCTGGGTTTGGGGGGGGACACCCCAAAAACACCAAGTCCCCCCCTTACACACCAAGATGGGGGGGGAGGGAGACGCCCCAAAACCCTCAGAGTGGGGAAATCCCCCCGACCCCCCCGGATCACCCCAAAACCCCCAGAGTAGGGGGACTGGGGGGGGGGGACACCCCAAAGCCCCTTGACTCACTACGGCCGGGGGAGGACCCCCCAAAAAATAGGGTGGGGGGGACACCCCAAATCCCCCTCCACCCCAGGGCAATGGGGGGGACATCCCAACCCCCCCCCAGGGTTTTGGGGACCCCCAGGAACCCCTCATGGTCCACCCCCCCCCCTCCACTCCCAGGGTGGGGGGTCCCTTCCCCCCGACGGGGTGTGGAGTTTGGGGGTGTCCCCGGGGTGACCCTGGGTTTGGGGGTGTCCTTGGGGTGACCCCGGGTGTGGGGGTGTCCTTGGGGTGACCCCGGGTGTGGGGGTGTCCCTGGGGTATCCCTGGTTTTGGGGTTGTCCCCGGGGTGTCCCTGGGTTTGGGGGTGTCCCTGGTTTTGGGGGTGTCCCCGGGGTGACCCTGGGTGTGGGGTTGGCCCTGGGGTGTCCCTGGGTTTAGGGGTGTCCCTGGGGTGTCCCCGGGGTGTCCCTGGGCTTGGGGTGTCCCCGGGTGTGGGGGTGTCCCTGGTGTGACCCTGAGTTGAGGGGTGTCCCTGGGGTGTCCCTGGGTTTGGGGGTGTCCCCGGGGTGTCCCTGGGTGTGGGGGTGACCCAGGGTGTGGGGGTGTCCCTGGGGTGTCCCCGGGGTGTCCCTGGGTGTGGGGGTGTCCCTGGGCTTCGGGGTCACCCCGGGGTTGGGGGTGCCCCGGGGTGTGGGGGTGTCCCTGGGTTTGGGGGTGTCCCCGGGGTGACCCTGGGTGTGGGGTTGGCCCTGGGGTGTCCCTGGGTTTGGGGGTGTCCCTGGGGTGTCCCCGGGGTGTCTCTGGGCTGGGGGTGTCCCTGGGGTGTCTCTGGGTTTGGGGGTGACCCCGGGTGTGGGGGTGTCCCTGGTGTGACCCTGAGTTAAGGGGTGTCCCCGGTTGTGGCGGTGTCCCTGGGTTTGGGGGTGACCCCGGGGGGTCCCTGGGGTGTCCCTGGTTGTGGCGGTGTCCCTGGGTTTAGGGGTGTCCCTGGGGTGTCCTCGGGGTGTCCCTGGGTTTGGGGGTTTCCCTGGGGTGTCCCTGGGGGTGTCTCTGGGTGTGGGGGTGACCCAGGGTATGGGGGTGACCCTGGGGTGTCCCTGGGGTTTGGGGGTGTCCCTGGGGGGTTGGGGTCCCCCCTCCCCATCTCGTTTTGCCGCCGGGTCCCGCCGGGAGCGGCCATTGAGCTGCGGCCCTTCCGCCGGCGGCCGCCCCGATCCCGATCCCGCTCCCGCTCCCCTTCCCGTTCCCATTCCCGTTCCCGGTTCCCTTTCTTCCCCTTCTCTCCGCTCCCCATTCCCCGCTCTCTCCCCGTTCTCTCCCCGGTTCCCATTCCCATTCCCATTCCGCTCCCCTCTCCCTGTTCCCATTCCCGGTTCCTTCTCCCCGTTCCCGTCCCCCATTCCCCTTTCCTCCTTCCCATTCCCGGTTCCTCCTCTCCCCTCTCCTCCTTCCCATTCCCGTTCCCATCCCCGCTCCCCTCTCCCCGTTCCGGTTCCCGTTCCCATTCCCGTTCCCGGTTCCCTTTCTTCCCCTTCTCTCCGCTCCCCATTCCCCGCTCTCTCCCCGGTTCCCGTTCCTCTTCTCCCCATTCCCCGTTCCCGTTCCCCATTCCCATTCCCGGTTCGCTCCCATCTCCCTGTTCCCATTCCCGGTTCCTTCTCCCCGTTCCCGTTCCCATTCCCGGTTCCTCCTCCCCCAGATCCCCCCTCCCCATTCCCATCCCCGTTCCCCTCTCCCCGTTCCGGTTCCCATTCCCGTTCCCATTCCCGATCCCATTCCCATCCCCGTTCCCCCCCAGCCCCCCCGGCCGGGACCCCCCGAGCGGGTGAGTCGGAACCGGGACCCCCGCCCACCTCCCCCCCCCCCTTCCTAAAATGGCGGTCGGATTGGTGCCCCCCCCCCCCCTCCTTTCTCCTCCTTTTCCCCTCCCTGTGCCCCCCCCCTCAAATGGCGGCGATGCCCCCGGGGAGGGGGGGGGAGAAGCGAAGCCCCCCCCGACCCCACAATTTGAGGGGGGGTCCCGCTGTGACACTGTGGGGGGCGCGGGGGGGTGAAGGTGTTGGGATGGGGGGGGGGGATGCTCCAAGCCCTAACCCTGAGCCCCCCCCCGGCTCCAGCATCAAGAGGGGAAACTGAGGCACGGAGGGGATCGGGCCCCCTCTTGGGGTGCCCCCGTGTCACCCCATTTCTTTGCCTCCTTCCCCCCCCCCCCGGGTAGGGCCCCCCCCGTCTGAGTGCGCTGGGATGGCAGCGATGGACACGGAGGGGGACGTGGACCCCCGGGACCCCCCGATTCCTGAGGGGACCTCCGCAGGTGAGCCCCCCCAAAACGGCCCCCGAGAGGGGCTCGACCGGGGTGTCCCCAACACGGAGGGTTCCCCACATGGGGGGGTCCCCAAAATGGGGGGGTGTGTGTCCCCCCCCCTCCACGGGCTCTCCCCCCAGCGTGGGGAGTGGGGTGCTGAGACTTTGGGGGGACACTTTTGGGGGGGTCTCCTGGGGACCTGCCCTGAGCTGGCGATGTGGGGGTGCCCCAACCCTGCAGAATGCGGGTCCCCCAGTCTTAGAGGGTGGAGGGACCCTGATCCCGGGGTTTGGGGGTGCCTCAGTCTTGGGGTGCAGGGATGCCCCATTCCTATGGTTCTGGGGTACCCCAGTCCTCGGAAATGGGGGGCCCAGGGGTCCCTTCCCCATCAGATGGGTCCCAAGATATGGGGGGACCCTGATCCTGGGGTTTGGGGGTACCCTAGAGCACAGGGGGTGCCTCAGAGGGGCTACCCCAGTCTTGGGGTGCAGGAATGTCCCATTCCTATGGTTCTGGGGTACCCCAGTCCTGGGAATGGGGGGCCCTGGGGGGCCCAGGGGTCCCTTCCCCATCAGATGTGTCCCAAGATATGGGGGGACCCTGATCCTGGGGTTTGGGGGTACCCTAGAGCACAGGGGGTGCCTCAGAGGGGCTACCCCAGTCTTGGGGTGCAGGAATGTCCCATTCCTATGGTTCTGGGGTACCCCAGTCCTGGGAAATGGGGGGCCCTGGGGGGCCCAGGGGTCCCTTCCTCATCGGATGGGTCCCAAGATATGGGGGGACCCTGATCCTGGGGTTTGGGGGATGCCCCAGAGCAGAGGAGGTGCCCCAGTCTTGGGGTGCCCCAATTCCAGGGTGCAGGTGTACCCCAATCTTAGGGTGCAGGGGTGCCCCAATCCTGGGGTGCAGGCATGCCCCGATCTCGGGGTGCAGGGGTACCCCAATCTTGGGGTGCAGGGATGTCCCAGGCTCGGGGTGCAGGGGTACCCCAATTCCAGAGGGATGTCCTGATACTGGGCTGCTGGGGTTTGGGGTGGGGGTGCCCCAATCCTAGGTGCAGGGATGCCCCAATCTCGGGGTGCAGGGGTACCCCAATCCCCCCCACGGGGTTCCCTGGTCCCTCAGCTCCAGCCAGGGTGTGCAGGGGGATTTTGGGGTCCCCCGTGGCGGTGCCACCCCCAGAGCTGTCCCTTCTTGGGGACACTGTCCCTGTCCCCTGCTCCGGGGATGCTGCTCCTGCACCCCGAGTCTTGGGGGACACACAACGGGCGGGAGGGGGGGGGGGGCGAGGGTGTCCCCAAACTGGAGAAGGGAGAAGGGAGGTGGGAAAGGGACAGAGAGGGGACAAGGGGATGGGGAGGGGACAAAGGGGACACTGGGGATGGGGAGGGGACAAAGGGGACAGTGGGGATGGGGAAGATGTAAAAGGACAGGGACGGGGGGGGACAGAGGGGACAGGGAAGGGACAGTGGGATGGGGAGGGGACAAAAGTGACAGTGGGGATGGAGAGGGGACAGTGAGGATGGGGAGGGGACAAAGGGGACAGCGGGGATGGCAAAGAGCTGGAAAAGGGACAGGGACAGGGGAGGACAGGGAAGGGACAGAGAAGATGGAGAAGATGGAAAAGGGACAGAGGGGACAGTGAGGATGGAGAGGGGACAAAGGGGACAGTGGGGATGGGAAAGGTGGAAAAGGGACAGGGACATGGGGGGGACAGAGGGGACAGGGAAGGGACAGAGGTGATGGAGAAGATGGAAAAGGGACAGAGAGGGGACAGGGAGATGGAGAGGGGACAAAGGTGACAGTGGGGGTGGGGAGGGGACAGTGGGGATGGGGTAGGTGGAAAAGGGACAGATGGGGGACAAGGGGATGGAGAGGGGACGAAGGGGACAGTGGGGATGGGGAAGATGTAAAGGGACAGGGACGGGGGGGACAGGGAAGGGACAGAAGAGATGGAGAAGATGGAAAAGGGACAGAGAGGGGACAGGGGGATGGAGACGGGACAAAGGTGACAGTGGGGATGGGGAGGGGACGAAGGGGACAGTGGGGATGGGGAAGATGTAAAGGGACAGGGACGGGGGGGACAGGGAAGGGACAGAGGTGAGGGAGAAGATGGAAAAGGGACAGAGAGGAGACACTGGGGATGGGAAGGGGACAAAAGTGACAGTGAGGATGGAGAGGGGACACTGGGGATGGAGAGGGGACAGTGGGGATGGGGTAGGTGGAAAGGGGACAGGGACAGGGGGGACAGGGAAGGGACAGAGAAGATGGAGAAGATGGAAAAGGGACAGAGGGGACAGTGAGGATGGAGAGGGGACAAAGGGGACAGTGGGGATGGGAAAGGTGGAAAAGGGACAGGGACATGGGGGGGACAGAGGGGACAGGGAAGGGACAGAGGTGATGGAGAAGATGGAAAAGGGACAGAGAGGAGACAGGGGGATGGAGAGGGGACAAAGGTGACAGTGGGGATGGGGAGGGGACAGTGGGGATGGGGTAGGTGGAAAAGGGACAGATGGGGGACAAGGGGATGGAGAGGGGACAAAAGTGACAGTGGGGATGGAGAAGATGGAAAAGGGACAGAGAGGGGACAGTGGGATGGAGAGGGGACAAAAGTGACAATAGAGATGAGGAGGGGACAAAGGGGACAGTGGGGATGGAGAGGGGACACTGGGGATGGGACGAAGGGCACAGTGGGGACAGTGGGGATGAGGTAGGTGGAAAAGGGACAGATGGGGGACAAGGGGATGGAGAGGGGACAAAGGGGACAGCGTGGATGGGGAAGGTGGAAAAGGGACAGGGACAGGGGGGACAGGGAAGGGACAGAGATGGAGAAGGTGGAAAAGGGACAGAGGGGACAGTGGGGATGGGAAGGGGACAAAAGTGACAGTGAGGATGGAGAGGGGACACTGGGGATGGAGAGGGGACAGTGGGGATGGGAAAGGTGGAAAAGGGACAGGGACATGGGGGGGACAGAGTGGACAGGGAAGGGACAGAGGTGATGGAGAAGATGGAAAAGGGACAGAGAGGGGACAGGGGGATGGAGAGGGGACAAAGGGGACAGTGGGGATGGGGAGGGGACAGTGGGGATGGGGTAGGTGGAAAAGGGACAGATGGGGGACAAGGGGATGGAGAGGGGACAAAAGTGACAGTGGGGATGGGGAAGATGTAAAGGGACAGGGACGGGGGGGACAGGGAAGGGACAGAGGTGGGGGGTGGGGGACAGAGAGGGGACACTGGGGATGGGAAGGGGACAAAAGTGACAGTGAGGATGGAGAGGGGACACTGGGGATGGAGAGGGGACAGTGGGGATGGGGTAGGTGGAAAAGGGACAGGGACAGGGGGGACAGGGAAGGGACAGAAGAGATGGAGAAGATGGAAAAGGGACAGAGGGGACAGGAGGACGGAGAGGGGACAAAGGGGACAGTGGGGATGGGAAAGGTGGAAAAGGGACAGGGACATGGGGGGGACAGAGGGGACAGGGAAGGGACAGAGGTGATGGAGAAGATGGAAAAGGGACAGAGAGGGGACAGTGGGATGGGGAGGGGACAAAAGTGACAGTGGGATGGAGAGGGGACAGTGAGGAGGGGAGGGGACAAAGGGGACAGCGGGGATGGCAAAGAGCTGGAAAAGGGACAGGGACAGGGGAGGACAGGGAAGGGACAGAGAAGATGGAGAAGATGGAAAAGGGACAGAGGGGACAGTGGGATGGAGAGGGGACAAAGGGGACAGTGGGGATGGGAGGGGACACTGGGGATGGGGAGGGACGTGGGGACAGTGGGGATGGGGTAGGTGGAAAGGGACAGGGACAGGGGGGACAGGGAAGGGACAGAGATGGAGAAGGTGGAAAAGGGACAGAGGGGACAGTGGGGATGGGGAGGGGACAAAAGTGACAATAGGGATGGAGAGGGGACACTGGGGATGGAGAGGGGACAGTGGGGATGGGATAGGTGGAAAAGGGACAGGGACAGGGGGGACAGGGAAGGGACAGAAGAGATGGAGAAGATGGAAAAGGGACAGAGAAGGGACAGGAGGACGGAGAGGGGACAAAGGGGACAGTGGGGATGGTAAAGAGCTGGAAAAGGGACAGGGACAGGGGGGACAGGGAAGGGACAGAGG
Organism: Archilochus colubris; assembly: GCA_023079485.1. Lineage (NCBI taxonomy): Eukaryota > Metazoa > Chordata > Aves > Apodiformes > Trochilidae > Archilochus > Archilochus colubris. The sequence continues at coordinate 2,098,274 of CM041113.1, forward strand.
AGATGGAGATGGAAAAGGGACAGTGGGATGGAGAGGGGACACTGGGGATGGGGAGGGGACAAAGGTGACAGTGAGGATGGCAAAGGGCTGGCGAAGGGGAAATGGGGCTGGGGAAGGGACAGCGGGGCCGGGGCCGAGGAAGGCACCTTGGGGCCAGAGCCCCGGGGTTGTCCCCATGCCCCGGGGCCACCCCTTTGTCCCCACGCCGTCCCCGGCTCTCCTCTCCCCGCAGCCCCCCTCCGCAGCCCCCCGCAGCCTGGCAGAACCCGACGGAAACCTCCCGCACCTCGACCCTCGGAGCTCCCCGCACACCCCGGAGTCCCGGGTCCTCTGCAGGAACTTTTGGGGTTCCGAGGGGCTCGGTTGCGCCCCACGATCTGCGGCGAGTGCGGGAAGGGCTTCAGCCGCAGCTCGGACCTGGCCCGTCACCGGGTCACGCACACGGGGGAGAAACCCTACACTTGCGGGGCGTGCGGGAAAGGCTTCAGCCAAAACTCCAACCTGGTCACGCACCGGCGCATCCACACCGGGGAAAAACCCTACGGGTGCGGGGCGTGCGGGAAAAGGTTCAGCGAGAGCTCGGCCCTGATCCAGCACCAGCGAACCCACACCGGGGAGAAACCCTACGGGTGCGGGGAGTGCGGGAGAAGGTTCAGCGTCAGCTCCAACCTCAGCCGGCACCGCCGCACCCACAGCCGGGAGAAACCGCACAGCTGCGGGGAGTGCGGGGCCGCGTTCAGGCACAAAGCGCAGCTCCGCAGGCACCAAAGTCTGCACAGCGCCTGAGCTGCGGGGGGGCAAGGGGGGTGATGGGGGGGGATAATGGGGTGGGGGTGAGGATAATGGGGTGGGGATAGTGGGGTGGGGACAGTGGGGTGGGGGTGAGGATAATGGGGAGGGGACAATGGGATGGGGACAATAGGGAGAGGATAATGGGGTGGGGGTGGGGACAATGGGGTAGGGGTGAGGATAATGGGGTGGGGACAGTGGGGTGAGGGTGGGATAATGGGGTGGGGACAATGGGGAGGGATAATGGGGTGGGGATAAGGACAATAGGGGAGGAGACAGTGGGGAGGGGATAATGGGGTGGAGGTGAGGATCATGGGGTGGGGATAAGGACAATGGGGTGGGGATAAAGCCAATAGGGTGGGATAATGGGGAGGGGATAATGGGGTGGGGAGGTGGGTGGGGATAATGGGGTGGGGACAGTGGGGTGGGGGTGAGGATAATGGGGAGGGGACAAAGACATTGGGGTGGGGATAATGGGGTGGGGACAGAGGGGGGGGAGAAGGACAATGGGGTGGGGATAATGGGGTGGGGGTGAGGATAATGGGGAGGAGATAGTGGGGTGGGGATAATGGGGAGAGGATAATGGGGTGGGGGTAAGGACAATGGGGTGGGGATAATGGGGTGGGGACAATGGGGTAGGGGTGAGGATAATGGGGTGGGGACAGTGGGGTGGGGGTGAGGATAATGGGGTGGGGTTAAAGACAATGGGGTGGGGATAATAGAGTGGGGACAATGGGGTGGGTATAAGGACAGTGGGGTGGGGGTGAGGACAATGGGGTGGGGATAATGGGGTGGAGACAATGGGGTAGGGGTGAGGCTAATGGGAAGGGGACAATGGGGTGGGGATAAGGACAATGGGGTGGGGATAATGGGGTGGGGACAATGGGGTGGGGACAATGGGGTGGGGACAATGGGGAGGGGATAATGGGGTGGGGAGAAGGACAATGGGGAGGAGATAATGGGGTGGAGGTGAGGATAATGGGGTGGGGGTGAAAAATGTGGGGGTAAGGACAATGGGGTGAGGACAGTGGGGCGGGGAGAAGGATAATGGGGTGGGGACAGTGGGGTGGGGGTGAGGATAATGGGGTGGGGAGAGTGGGGAGGGGATAATGGGATAGGGGTGGGGATAATGGAGTGGGGTGGGGATAATGGGGTGGGGACAGGTGGGGTGGGGATAATGTGGGTGGGGATAATGGGGTGGGGATAATGGGGAGGGGATAATGGGGAGGGGATAATGGGGTGGGGAGAAGGACAATGGGGTGGGGAGAAGGATAGTGGGGTGGGGGTGAGGATAATGGGGTGGGGAAGGGATAATGGGATAGGGGTGAGGATAATGGGGAGGGGATAATGGGGTGGGGTTGTGGATAATGGGGTAGGGGTGAAAAATGTGGGGTGGGGGTTAGGACAATGGGGTGGGGACAGTGGAGTGGGGAGAAGGACAATGGGGTGGGGGAGAGGACACTGGGATGGGGGAGAGGGTAATGGGGTGGAGATGGGGACACCAAGAATGGGGACACTGGGATGGGGATGGGGACACTGGGACAGGGACACTGGGATGGGGACCCCAAGATGGGGGCAGGGACATCAGGATGAGGATGGAAGGAAGAGGATGGGGACATGGGGGGGGGGTCCCCAGGATGAGAATGGGGACAGATTTGGGGGGGCTGAGGACCATGGTGGGGGGGTCGGGTGCTGTGGCACCCCAAAGACCCCCAAAGCCTCCCCCCCCCCTCCCAGGGGACAAAACTGGCAGCACCAACCCAAAATGGGGGTGAGGACACTTGGAGGGGGACCCCAAAATGGGGGTGGGGGATGCGAGGATGGGGATGGGGACCCCAAGATGGGGACAGGGACATCAGGATGAGGATGGAAAGAAGAGGATGGGGACATGGGGGGGGGTCCCCAGGATGAGAATGGGGACAGATTTGGGGGGGCTGAGGACCATGGTGGGGGGGTCGGGTGCTGTGGCACCCCAAAGACCCCCAAAGCCTCCCCCCCCCCTCCCCCCCCAGGGGACAGAAGTGGCGGCACCATCCCAAAATGGGATGAGGACACTGGGAGGGGGACCCCAAGATGGGGGTGGGGGGTGCGAGGATGGGGATGGGGACCCCAAGATGGGGACAGGGACATCAGGATGAGGATGGAAAGAAGAGGATGGGGACATTGGGGGGGGGGGGTGTCCCCAGGATGAGAATGGGGACAGATTTGGGGGGGCTGAGGACCACGGTGGGGGGATCGGGTGCTTGGAGGTGTTTGGGTGCACCCCAAAGACCCCCAAAGCCTCACACCCCCCCCCAGGGGACACCATCCCAAAATGGGGGTGAGGACACTGGGATGGGGACCCCAAGATGGGGGTGGGGGTTCAGGGTTGGGGCTCAGGGGGGGGTGGATCAGTTTTTGGGGTGAATAAACGAACCCCAAACCTTGGCAATCGTTGAGCAGCATCTTGGGGACACCCCGGGTGGCCTCACCCCCCCTCAAAACCCCCCCCCAGGGGACAGAAGTGGTGGCACCTGGGATGGGGGTGAGGAAAATGGGAGGGGGACCCCAAAATGGGGGTGGGGGATGCGAGGATGGGGATGGGGACCCCAAGATGGGGACCCCAAGATGGGGACAGGGACATCAGGATGAGGATGGAAGGAAGAGGATGGGGACATGGGGGGGGGTCACCAGGATGAGAATGGGGACAGATTTGGGGGGGCTGAGGACCATGGTGGGGGGGTCGGGTGCTTGGGGGTGTTTGGGTGCACCCCAAAGACCCCCAAAGCCTCACACCCCCCCCCCAGGGGACACCATCCCAAAATGGGGGTGAGGACACTGGGATGGGGACCCCAAGATGGGGGTGGGGGGTGCGAGGATGGGGACACCAGGATAGGGATGGGGACACTGGGATGGGGACCCCAAGATGGGGGTGGGGGTTCAGGGTTGGGGCTCAGGGGGGGGTGGATCAGTTTTTGGGGTGAATAAACGAACCCCAAACCTTGGCAGGCGTTGAGCAGCATCTTGGGGACACCCCGGGTGGCCTCACCCCCCCCCCAAAACACCTCCCCAGGGGACAGAAGTGGTGGCACCTGGGATGGGGGTGAGGAAAATGGGAGGGGGACCCCAAAATGGGGGTGAGGGATGCGAGGATGGGGACACTGGGAGGGGGACCCCAAGATGGGGACCCCAAGATGGGGACAGGGACATCAGGATGAGGATGGAAGGAAGAGGATGGGGACATGGTGGGGGTCACCAGGATGAGAATGGGGACAGATTTGGGGGGGCTGAGGACCATGGTGGGGGGGTCGGGTGCTTGGGGGTGTTTGGGTGCACCCCAAAGACCCCCAAAGCCTCACACACCCCCCCCCAGGGGACACCATCCCAAAATGGGGGTGAGGACAATGGGATGGGGACCCCAAGATGGGGGTGGGGGTGCAGGGTTGGGGCTCAGGGGGGGGTGGATCAGTTTTTGGGGTGAATAAACGAACCCCAAACCTTGGCAGGTGTTGAGCAGCATCTTGGGGACACCCCGGGTGGCCTCAACCCCCCCAAACCCCCCCCCCAGGGGACAGAAGTGGTGGCACCTGGGATGGGGGTGAGGAAAATGGGAGGGGGACCCCAAGATGGGGGTGGGGGATGCGAGGATGGGGAGGGGGACCCCAAGATGGGGACAGGGACATCAGGATGAGGATGGAAAGAAGAGGATGGGGACATTGGGGGGGGGGGTGTCCCCAGGATGAGAATGGGGACAGATTTGGGGGGGCTGAGGACCATGGTGGGGGGGTCGGGTGCTTGGGGGTGTTTGGGTGCACCCCAAAGACCCCCAAAGCCTCACCCCCCCCCCCCAGGGGACACCATCCCAAAATGGGGGTGAGGACACTGGGATGGGGACCCCAAGATGGGGGTGGGGGTGCAGGGTTGGGGCTCAGGGGGGGGTGGATCAGTTTTTGGGGTGAATAAACGAACCCCAAACCTTGGCAGGCGTTGAGCAGCATCTTGGGGACACCCCGGGTGGCCTCACCCCCCCCCCAAAACCCCCCCCCAGGGGACAGAAGTGGTGGCACCATCCCAAAATGGGGGTGAGGACACTGGGAGGGGGACCCCAAAATGGGGGTGGGGGATGCGAGGATGGGGATGGGGACCCAAAGATGGGGACCCCAAGATGGGGACAGGGACATCAGGATGAGGATGGAAAGAAGAGGATGGGGACATGGGGGGGGGTCACCAGGATGAGAATGGGGACAGATTTGGGGGGGCTGAGGACCATGGTGGGGGGGTCGGGTGCTTGGGGGTGTTTGGGTGCACCCCAAAGACCCCCAAAGCCTCACACACCCCCCCCCAGGGGACACCATCCCAAAATGGGGGTGAGGACACTGGGATGGGGACCCCAAGATGGGGGTGGGGGGTGCGAGGATGGGGACACCAGGATAGGGATGGGGACACTGGGATGGGGACCCCAAGATGGGGGGACACCCCGGGTGGGCTCACCCCCCCCCCCAAAACCCCCCCAGGGGACAGAAGTGGTGGCACCATCCCAGGACATCCATAGGGAAGGTTCTCCCAGTGCTCCCAGTTAGAGCACAACCCCCCCACGCGTGTCACCCACCCCCCCACGCGTGTCACCCACCCCCCCACGGGGCTGCAACCCCAGAGAAGCCACCCCCCCCCCCAAACCTTTCCCATCTTTGCACCCCCAAAAACCACCTTTAAGGGGAGGGGGCTCCGTGGGGGGGACACGCGTGGAGTGCTGGGGACACGCGTGGATTTTTTTTTTTTTGGGGGGGGGGGGGGAGGGAAATCCGCGGGGTTGGAGGGAAAATCCGCGGGGGGGGGGAGGGAAATCCACGGGGGGGAGGGAGGGAAATCCGCGGGGTGGAAAAGGGGAAGAGGGGGGGAATTAAAGAGGGGGGGGCAAAGCTGCTCCCCCCCAACCCAACCTCTTCACCCCCCCCCCCCCAAAACCCACTTCTCCTCCTTCCCGGTTCCATTTTCCACACAAAAAAAATCCCAAATTTCCCGACCCCCCCCAACCCCCCCCGTTCCTTCCCCAGTATTCCGGAGGAGGGAAAAGAGGGGGGGGACTCAGGGGGGTCGTGACCGGGCGATTTGATTTTGTTTTTTTCTTCAAAACCCCCCCGGTTTGGTTTTTTCTTTTTTTTTCCTACTGTTTTCTTTTTATTTTATTTTCTTTTCTTTTTTTATTTTATTTTTTATTTTAATTTCTTTTATTTTTATTTCCTTTTATTCTATTTTATTTCATTTTATTTTATTTTATTTTATTTTATTTTATTTTTATTTTATTTTTCTTTTCTTTTCTTTTCTTTTATTTCCTTTTATTCTATTTCATTTAATTTTATTTTATTTTTATTTCCTTTTATTTTATTTTATTTTTATTTTATTTTATTTTATTTTATTTTTATTTTATTTTTCTTCTATTTTATTTTATTTTATTTTACTTTATTTTATTTAATTTTATTTTTATTTTATTTTTCTTCTCTTTTATTTATTTTATTTTAATTTTATTTTTATTTTATTTTATTTTATTATTTTATTTTATTTTATTTTAATTTCATTTCATTTAATGTTATTTTAATCTATTTTTATTTTATTTCAGTTCATTTTATTTTAAATTTATTTTATTTTATTTTATTTTATTTCATTTTATTTTAATTTTATTTTATTTTATTTTATTTTATTTTATTTTATTTCATTTTTATTTTTATTTCCTTTTAATTTAATTTAATTTATTTTAATTTAATTTAATTTAATTTTATTTTATTTTATTTATTTTATTTTTATTTTATTTTATTTTAATTTCATTTCATTTAATGTTATTTTAATCTATTTTTACTTTATTTTATTTCGTTTCATTTTAGTTTAATTTAAATTTATTTTAATTTAAATTTATTTTTTATTTTATTTTTATTTTATTTTCTATTTTTATTCTATTTTTATTTTATTTTATTTTATTTTATTTTAATTTCCATTTCCTTATTTTAATTTAATTTATTTTTATTTATTTTATTTTATTTTATTTATTTTATTTTTATTTATTTTATTTTATTTTATTTATTTTATTTTATTTTATTTTATTTTATTTCTTTCATTTTATTTTAATTTTATTTTAATTTTTAATTTTATTTTAATGTTATTTTGATCTATTTTTATTTTATTTATTTTATTTTATTTTAATTTTATTTTATTCCATTTCATTCCATTTCATTTTATTTTATTTTATTTTTATTTTATTTTATTTTATTTTATTTATTTTATTTTTATTTTATTTTATTTTATTTTATTTATTTTATTTTTATTTTATTTTCTTTCATTTTAATTTTATTTCATTTTATTTTATTTTATTTCATTTATTTCATTTCATTTTATTTCATTTCAATTTATTTATTTATTTTTCACCCTCGCGCTGGCAGCAGCAGAAGGGGGGGGTGGGGGGGTGGGCACTGAGATGCGATCGGGACCTTCCTATTCCCCCAAACCCCTCCTCACCATCCCCCAACCAACCCCCCAATCCCCCAAAACCCCTCCCAAAACCCTTTCCGTTACCTCCCCCAAAGCTCCAATCTCCCCCAAACCCCCCAAACCCCCCAAAACCCCCCAAAACCCCCTAAACTCCAATCCCCAAATCCCCCAAAACCCCCTAAAACCCCCAAAACGCCCCAAATCCCCAAAACCCCCCAAAATCCCCTAAAAACCCCAAATCCCCCAAATCCCCCAAACCCCGAAAACCCCCCAAAAACCCCAAATCCCCCCAAACCCCCAAAATCCCCCAAACCCCCAAAACCCCCTAAAAACCCCAAACCCCCAAAATCCCCCAAACCCCCAAAACCCCCTAAAAACCCCAAATCTCCCCAAATCCCCCAAAATCCCCCAAAACCTCCTAAAAACCCCAAAACCCCCTAAAAACCCCAAAACGCCCCAAATCCCCCAAACCCCCAAAACCCCCTAAAACCCCCAAATCCCCAAAACCCCCCAAACCTCCCCAAAACCCCCCAAAATCCCCCAAATCCCCCAAAACCCCCCAAACCCCTTTTCACCTCCCCAGTCCAATCCCCCAAACCCCCCAAAACCCCTTCCGTTACCTCCCCAAATTTCAACCCCCATCCTCGCAGAGGGTGAGTCCGGGGGTTATTTGGGGAGGGGGAGAAGTGGGACCCCCTCTAAAAAAAAAACCCAAATCAAGGCCCCCACCCAAACGGGGAGGGGGTGCGGGGCTGCGCTTTTCCTTTGTGCATTGGAGCCCCCCCCCCAAAAAAGAAAAGGGATGGGAGGGGGGAAACTGAGGCAGGGAAAGGGGGGGGCTCGGTCGTGCTGCCCCCCCCCGCCCCAAGGAGATGCTGCAAGATTCCTGCCCCCCCCTCCCTAAAAGATGGGGGGGGATCAACTTGAGCCCCCCCCCCCCCAACTTATTGCCCCCCCGATATGGGGCAGATTGAGGGGGGGGGGGTTTGGCCCCTTTCGTGGCCCCCCTGTTATTTGGGTGGTTTTTCTTTGGGGGGGGGATTTAGACTGAAAGGACCCTCGGGAGGGGGGGGGATTCGCTGTGCCTCAGTTTCCCCCCCCCCAGGGCACGGAAATTGGCTTTTTTCAGCCCATTTAGCCCCAAAAAGCCACGGCCCCCCCCCCAAAAAAAAAATTACCTCGAGCAGGGCTTTTGGGAGAGTCTCACCGGGCATTTTGTCTGGGGCCCGGCAAAGGGGGTGAGTGAAGGTGGGGGACTGGGCAAAGGGGTGCGGGGGTGGAAGAGGGGTGGGATTTTGGGGCGCATTTTGGGGGGGGGGAGAGGATTCTGCACCCCGGGGGGGGCATTTTGGGTCTGGGGGCTGCGGGCTAAAGGGGGGGGGGAGTGGGAAAGGTGGGGGGGGGGGGCACTGGGCAAACGGGGGGGGGGGTTCAGCGGGGGGGTTGGGGGGGAGAAGAGGGGTGCGGGGATTTTTTGGGGGGGGGGCTCCGAGCATTTTGGGGGGGGGGGAGGGATCCGCGCTTCTTTGGGGTACAGCGTGGGGGGGTGAAGGCTTTTTGGGGGTCCCCCCATCTCGGGGCGCTCTGTTAGAGGTGGGGGGGGGGCTGTGTGTGTTGCCCCCCAATATCCCCCTGTGCCCCCCTTCTCTTCCGTCTCCCCCTCGGTGGGGGCCGGGCCCGTTCGGAGCCGCCGCCCCCTCGGGTCGGGAACGCGGCGGAAGCTGCGGAGGCGCCGCGGGTCCGGTGAGCCTGGAGGGGGGGGGGGTGGGAGGCAAAGGGGGGGGGTTTGGATCGGAACCGGGATGGGTTGGGCAATGGGGGGGCCCTCCCGGTACCGGGGATGCTCAGGGATCCCTCAGCCCCCCGCCTTTTTCTTCTCCGTTAATCGCCCCCCTCCCCATCCTCCTCCTCGTCCAAGATGGCCCCGACCACAGCGCGGCCCCGGGACCGCTTTTTTCTGCGCTTTTCGACCCAAAATAACCCCCCCCCCCCCCAAAGAAAAAAATAAGAATACCCCAAGGGTTGGGGGAAAAAGGGGGGGGGCGAAGGGGGGGGTTGGGGGAAAGGAATCGGCACCCCCGGGGGGGTATTTGGGGGCGGGGGGCAGTGGGGAAACTGGGGGGGGGGCACTGGGGAAACTGGGGGGGGCACAGAGCCTTTTGGGGTGCAGTGGTGCTTCCCCGGCTGGTACAAGGTTTTTGGGGACCCCCCCGGGATGGATCCATCTCTGCCCCCTCCTTGGCAATAAAGGAGGGGGGGGTTTGAAGCCCCCCTGGTTCTGGAGGGGGGGGGGAAACAGACTAATGGGGGGGGGTTAAGTATGGTTCCCCCCCCCCCCAAAAAAAAGAGATCTCAGGGGGTGACCCCAGGGTTTTGGGGACCCCCCCGGGATGGATCCATCTCTGCCCCCTCCCTGGCAATAAAGGGGGGGAGGGTTTGAAGCCCCCCTGGTTCTGGAGGGGGGGGGGAAAGAGATTAATGGGGGGGGGGTTTAAGTATGGTTCCCCCCCCCCCAAAAAAAAGAAAGATCTCAGGGGGTGACCCCAGGGTTTTGGGGACCCCCCCTGGGGTGGATCCATCTCTGCCCCCCCCCTCAGTGCTGCAGGATCCTCCTGGGAATAAAGGGGGGGGGGAAGGTTTGAAGCCCCCCTGGTTTTGGAGGGGGGGGGAAAGAGATTAATGGGGGGGGGGGTTAAGTATGGTTCCCCCCCCACCAAAGAAAGAAAGATCTCAGGGGGTGGCTCCAGGGTTTTGGGGACCCCCCCGGGATGGATCCATCTCTGCCCCCCCCCTCCCCTCCCAGTGCTGGGAATAAAGGGGGGGGGGTTTGTAGCCTCCCTGGTTCTGGAGGGGGGGGACACACAGATTCATGGGGGGGTTAAGTATGGTTCCCCCCCCCCCCAAAAAGAAAGATCTTAAGGGGTGACCCCAGGGTTTTGGGGGACCCCCCCGGGCTGGATCCATCTCTGCCCCCTCCCCTCAGTGCTGCAAGACCCCCCTGGGAATAAAGGGGGGGGGGTTTGAAGCCCCCCTGGTTCTGGAGGGGGGGGGGAAAGAGATTAATGGGGGGGGGTGTTAAGTATGGTTCCCCCCCCCCCCAAAAAAAAGAAAGATCTTAAGGGGTGACCCCAGGGTTTTGGGGACCCCCCCGGGATGGATCCATCTCTGCCCCCCCCCTTAGTGCTGCAGGACCCTCCTGGGAATAAAGGGGGGGGGGGTTTGAAGCCCCCCTGGTTCTGGAGGGGGGGGGACACAGATTCATGGGGGGGGTTTAAGTATGGTTCCCCCCCCCCCCAAAAAAAAGAAAGATCTCAGGGGGTGACCCCAGGGTTTTTGGGGACCCCCCCTGGGGTGAATCCATCTCTGCCCCCCCCCTCAGTGCTGCAGGACCCTCCTGGGAATAAAGGGGGGGGGGTGGTGTTTGAAGCCCCCCTGGTTCTGGAGGGGGAAAACATTAATGGGGGTTAAGTATGTTCCCCCCCCCCCCAAAAAAAAGAAAGATCTCAGGGGGTGACCCCAGGGTTTTTGGGGACCCCCCCTGGGGTGGATCCATCTCTGCCCCCCCCCCTCAGTGCTGCAGGACCCCCCTGGGAATAAAGGGGGGGGGGTTTGAAGCCCCCCTGGTTCTGGAGGGGGGGACACACAGATTCATGCGGGGGGGGGTTTAGTAAGGTCCCCCCTCCCCCCCCCAAAAAAAATCTCGGGTTGACCTCAGGGTTTTTGGGGACCCCCCCTGGGGTGGATCCATCTCTGCCCCCCCCTCCCCTCCCAGTGCTGGGAATAAAGGGGGGGGGGTTTGAAGCCCCCCTGGTTCTGGAGGGGGGGGGAAAGAGATTAATGGGGGGGGGTGTTAAGTATGGTTCCCCCCCCCAAAAAAAAGAAAGATCTCAGGGGGTGACCCCAGGGTTTTTGGGGACCCCCCCGGGGTGGATCCATCTCTGCCCCCCCCGCCCCTCCCAGTGCTGGGAATAAAGGGGGGGGGGTTTGAAGCCCCCCTGGTTCTGGAGGGGGGGGACACGGATTCATGGGGGGGGGGTTAAGTATGGTTCCCCCCCCACCAAAGAAAGAAAGATCTCAGGGGGTGACCCCAGGGTTTTGGGGACCCCCCCGGGATGGATCCATCTCTGCCCCCCCCTCCCCTCCCAGTGCTGGGAATAAAGGGGGGGGGGTTTGAAGCCTCCCTGGTTCTGGAGGGGGGGGGACACGGATTCATTCGGGGGGGGTTAAGTATGGTTCCCCCCCCCCCAAAAAAAAGAAAGATCTTAAGGGGTGACCCCAGGATTTTTGGGGACCCCCCCGGGCTGGATCTATCTCTCCCCCCCCCCTAGTGCTGCAGGACCCCCCTGGGAATAAAGGGGGGGGGTTTGAAGCCCCCCTGGTTCTGGAGGGGGGGGACACAGATTCATGGGGGGGGTTTAAGTATGGTTCCCCCCCCCCCCAAAAAAAAGAAAGATCTCAGGGGGTGACCCCAGGGTTTTTGGGGACCCCCCCGGGGCGGATCCATCTCTGCCCCCTCCCAGTGCTGGGAATAAAGGGGGGGGTGGTTTGAAGCCCCCCTGGTTCGGGGGGGAGGCTGTGGGGTAACAGATTCATGGGGGGGGGGTTAAGTATGGTTCCCCCCCACCAAAGAAAGAAAGATCTCAGGGGGTGACCCCAGGGTTTTGGGGACCCCCCTGGGGTGGATCCATCTCTGCCCCCCCCTCCCCTCCCATGCTGGGAATAAAGGGGGGGGGGTTTGAAGCCCTCCTGGTTCTGGAGGGGGGGGGACACACAGATTCATGGGGGGGGGTTTAGTAAGGTTCCCCCTCCCCCCCATCCTGGGAATGTAACCGTGGCCCCCCCCCAAAAAAAAAGAGATCTCAGGGGGTGACCCCAGGGCAGAGCTGAGGCTGCAGTGAGGACCCCCCCGACCCCCCCCCCAAGATTTCAGGTAATGGGGAGGGGGGTGAATGGGATGGGGGGGGGCACAGAGGGACTGGGGGGGCACAAAGGGACCTTCCCCCCCCGTCCCCCCCCCCCCAAAGGAGCCGTTTGGCTCCCGGGTGCTCCTGGCAGTGCCCGGGGGTTCAGATCCAGAGGAATTGGGGAGGGGGACTCGGGGGGGCCGTGTTGGGGGGGTGCTCAGGGCGCCCTCCACCCCACCCCACAGATCACTGGGATCCACTGGGATCCATTGCAGGGCACTGGGATTGGATACTGGGATCCACTGGAGGGCACTGGGATTCACTGGGATCCACTGGAGGGCACTGGGATTCACTGGGATTCACTGCAGGGCACTGGGATTGGATACTGGGATCCACTGCAGGGCACTGGGATTGGATACTGGGATCCACTGCAGGGCACTGGGATTCACTGGGATCCACTGGGATTCACTGCAGGGCACTGGGATCCACTGGGATCCACTGCAGGGCACTGGGATCAGATACTGGGTTCTACTGCAGGGCACTGGGATTGGACACTGGGATCCATTGCAGGGTACTGGGATCCAATGGGATTCACTGGGATCCACTGGGATTGGATACTGGGTTCTACTGCAGGGCACTGGGATTGGGCACTGGGATCCATTGCAGGGTACTGGGATCCACTGGGATCCACTGGGATTGGATACTGGGTTCTACTGCAGGGCACTGGGATCCACTGGGATCCACTGCAGGGCACTGGGATCGGATACTGGGATTGGATACTGGGATCTACTGCAGGGCACTGGGAGTCATTGGGATCCACTGGAGGGCACTGGGATTCACTGGGATCCACTGGAGGGCACTGGGATCCACTGGGATTCACTGCAGAGCACTGGGATTGGATACTGGGATCCACTGCAGGGCACTGGGATTTACTGGGATCTACTGCAGGGCACTGGGATCCACTGCAGGGCACTGGGATTCATTGGGATCCACTGGGATTCACTGCAGGGCACTGGGATTGACTGGGATCCACTGTGGGGCACTGGGACCCACTGGGATCCACTGTGGGGCACTGGGATTGGATACTGGGACCTACTGCAGGGCACTGGGATTCACTGAGATCCACTGGGATCCACTGCAGGACACCAGGATCGGGCCCAGGACACTGGGATCTGCTGGAGGACAACGGGATTGGCTGTGGGACACTGGGATCCACTGCAGGACACTGGGATCAGCCCCGGGACACTGGGATCCACTATAGGACACTGGGATCATCCCCAGGACACTGGGATCCACTTCAAGACACCAGGATCAGCCCCAGGACACTGGGATCACCCCCAGGACACTGGGATCCACTATAGGACATTGGGATCAGCCCCGGGACACTGGGATCGACTGTAGGAGACAGGGGTCAGCCCCAGGACACCGGGATCCACTTCAAGATACTGGGATCAGCCCCAGGACTCTGGGATCTACTGCAGGACATTGGGATCAGCCCCAAGACATTGGGATCATCCCCAGAACTCTGGGATCATCCCCAGGACACTGGGATCCGCTATAGGACATTGGGATCATTCCCAGGACATTGGGATCAGCCCCAGGACTGTGGGATCCACTGCAGGACATTGGGATCAGCCCCGGGACACTGGGATCAGCCCCGGGACACTGGGATCCACTATAGGACACTGGGATCAGCCCCGGGACATTGGGATCCACTGCAGAACACAGGGATCTGCCCTAGGACATTGGGATCACCCCCAGGACACTGGGATCCACTTCAAGACACCAGGATCACCCCCAGGACATTGGGATCATCCCTAAGACTGTGGGATCCACTATAGGACATTGGGATCAGCCCCGGGACATTGGGATCAGCCCCAGGACACTGGGATCCACTTTAAGACACCGGGATCACCCCCAGGACATTGGGATCCACTGCAGGACATTGGGATCAGCCCTGGGACATTGGGGTCACCCCCAGGACTCTGGGATCACCCCCAGGACTCTGGGATCACCCCCAGGACACGGGATCAGCCCCAGGACACTGGGATCCACTTCAAGACACCGGGATCACCCCCAGGACATTGGGATCCACTTCAAGACACCGGGATCACCCCCAGGACACTGGGATCCACTGCAGGACACTGGGATCTGCCCTGGGACTCAGAATCAGCCCCGGGACACTGGGATCCACTTCAAGACACCAGGATCACCCCCAGGACATTGGGATCATCCCTAAGACTGTGGGATCCACTATAGGACATTGGGATCAGCCCCAAGACATTGGGATCATCCCCAGAACTCTGGGATCACCCCCAGGACACTGGGATCCACTTCAAGACACCGGGATCACCCCCAGGACATTGGGATCCACTGCAGGACTCTGGGATCACCCCCGGGACATTGGGATCACCCCCAGGACTCTGGGATCACCCCCAGGACACGGGATCATCCCCTCCCCCATGGATCAGGAGGATCCCTGCGTGGTGGAGCTCCCGGACTCGGATGAAGCTCACGTGGTCCGAAGAGTTTACATCGGTGAGGGGGGGGTGGAGGGGGGCTGGGGGGGCACCGGCATGGGGGGGGGAATGTGCCTGATCCCTGAGGGGGGGGGATGTGGCTGATCCCATGGGGGGGGATGTGCTCATCCGAGTTGGGGGGGGGATGTGCTTGATCCCAGTTGGGGAGGGGGCATGTGCTTGACCCCATGGGGGGGGATGTGCTGATCCCAGTTCGGGGGAAATGCCTGATCCCAGCTGGGGGTGTGCTGACTCTGGTGGGGAGGGGATGGAGGGGGATGTGCTTGACCCCATGGGGATGGCTGATCCCAAGGGGGATGTGAGGGGATGTGCTGATCCCAGTTCAGGGGGGGGGGAATGTGCCTGATCCCAGTTGGGGGGGGTGTGCTGACCCCGTGGAGAGGGGATGTGAGGGGGGGGATGTGCTGATCCTGGGGGGGGAAATGTGCTGACCTCGGGGGGGGATGTGGTGACCCCAAGGGGGGGGATGTGCCTGACCCCAGTTGGGGGACGCTGATCCTGGAGGGGAGGGGGGATGTGCTGACCCCATACGGGGGGGTGAGGGCGGGGAGGGAATGTGCTGACCCCGGGGGGTGGGATGTGAGGGGGGGGGATGTGCTGATCCCAGTTCGGGGGGGGGGGGAATGTGCCTGATCCCAGTTGGGGGGGATGCGCTGACCCCATGGGGAGGGGATGTGAGGGGGGGGATGTGCTTGACCCCTTGGGGGGGATGTGAGGTGGGGGGGGATGTGCTGACCCCAGTTGGGGGGGGATGTGCCTGATCCCAGTGTGTGTGTGGGGAGGATGTGCTGACCCCGGGGGGGGGGGATGTGCCTGACCCCTCCCCAGCTTCTCCCTCTCTGCCCCCCCCCAGCTGACGATGGGATCGTGAGCGACTGCGAGGAGGAGGAAGAGGAGGAGGAGGAGGTGGTGCTGCCCCCCGAGATCATCCAGACCGTGATCCCGCACAGCCCCCTGGCCCCCAAAAGCAGAAAACGGGGGGGCCAAAGCCGGAGGGGGGTGGTGGGGGGGGCCGCTACCTCGGGGGGCTGCTACGGGGAGGAAGAGGAAGAGGAAAGGGGGGTGGGAAGGGTCGGGAGGGTCGGGGGCCGCCCCCGGGGAGGCGGGGAAGGTGCGGGGGGGGTTCGGCAGCGTCCGTTTATCTGCAACGAGTGCGGGAAGAGCTTCAGCCACTGGTCCAAACTCCTCCGGCACCAAAGGACCCACACGGGGGAACGGCCCAGCACTTGCGGGGAATGCGGGAAAAGCTTCAGCCAGAATTCCCACCTGGTCCAACACCGGCGAACGCACACCGGGGAGAAACCCTACAGCTGCGGGGACTGCGGGAAAAGCTTCAGCTGGAGCTCCAACCTGATCCAGCACCAACGCATCCACACCGGGGAGAAACCCTACAGCTGCGGGCAGTGCGGGAAAAGCTTCACGCAAAGCAAAAACCTCATCAAACACCAACGCACCCACGCCGGGGGCCGCCCCCAACGCTGCGGGCAGTGCGGGAGGGGCTTCCCGCAAAGCTCCCAGCTCCTCAAACACCGCAGGGGGCACGGCGGGAGCGGGGGAACCCCCGCATCTCCTCCTCTTCCTCTTCCTCCTCATCCTCCTCTCTTCTCCTGCCCGGAGTGCGGGCAGAGCTGCGGGGACGGCGCGGGGAGGGAGAGGCACCGGGGGAGGGTGCGGGGCGGGGAGGAAGAGGAGGAGGAAGAGGAGGAGCCCTTCATCTGCGTGGAGTGCGGGGAGAGCTTCACCCGCAGCGCGACCCTGAACAGGCACAAACGGAGCCACAAACCCCTCTTTGGGCCCTGAGGGACCGGGGGACACGGGGGGGGGACACGGGGGGGATGCGGGGGGACATGAGGGGACACGGGGGGAGGCAGGGGGGACACAGGGGGGATATGAGGGGACATAAGGGGAACGCGGGGGGGACATGAGGGGACTCGGGGGGATGCGGGGGGACATGAGAGGGATGCTGAGGGGACATGGGGGGGACCCGGGGGGACATGAAGGGGACACGGGGGGACATGAGGGGACACGGGGGGAGGCAGGGGGGACACAGGGCGGATATGAGGGGACATAAGGGGACGTGGCAGGGACACAGGGGGACATGAAGGGGACGCGGAGGGGACACGGGGACATGGGGGGAGGCAGGGGGGACATGAGGGGACATGAAGGGGACGCGGGGGGGACATGAAGGGACACGGGGGGACATGAGGGGGACACAGGGGGGCGTGGGGGGGACATGAGGGGACGCGGGGGGGATGTGGGGGGGACATGAAGGGGACGCGGGGGGACATGAGAGGGACATGGACACGAGAGGGACATGAGGGGACGCGGGGGGGACATTGAGCTGGGGACATTGAGCTGGGACAGGGACTGAGGTGGGGACACTGAGATGAGGACATGGGGACACTGAGGAGGGAACACGGACTGGGGGGGACATGGGGACAGGGATGGGGACAAGGGGACACTGGGCTGGGGGACAAGGACTGAGCTGGGGACAAGGGGACTGAGGTGGGGACATGGGGACACTGAGGAGAGGACACACGGACTGAGGGGGGGACATGGGGACAGGGATGGGGACACGGGGTTGGGGACAAGGGGACACTGAGCTGGGACATGGACTGAGGTGGGGACAGGGATGGGGACACTGAGCTGGGGACAGAGGGACTGAGATGAGGACAAGGGGACACTGGGCTGGGGGACAAGGACTGAGCTGGGGACAAGGGGACTGAGGTGGGGACACTGGGTTGGGGACATGGGGACACTGAGGAGAGGACACGGACTGAGGGGGGGACATGGGGACAGGGATGGGGACACGGGGTTGGGGACAAGGGGACACTGAGCTGGGACATGGACTGAGGTGGGGACACTGAGATGAGGACATGGGGACACTGAGGAGGGAACACGGACTGGGGGGGACATGGGGACAGGGATGGGGACAAGGGGACACTGAGCTGGGACATGGACTGAGGTGAGGACAGGGATGGGGACACTGAGCTGGGGACAGAGGGACTGAGATGAGGACAAGGGGACACTGGGCTGGGGGACAAGGGCTGAGCTGGGGACAAGGGGACTGAGGTGGGGACACTGGGTTGGGGACATGGGGACACTGAGATGCGACAAAAGGTCTGAGCGGGGGACAGAGGGACTGAGGTGGGGACAAAGGGACATCGGGGCAGAGGACACATGGGCTGAGCTAGGGGACAGGGTGACACTGAGCTGGGGACAAGGGGCAAGGTGGCCCCGAGCTGGGGACACAAGGACTCAGTTGGGGACACGGTGACGCCGAGCTGGGGACACTGATGGGGACATGGGGACTCATTTGGGGACAGGGTGACACCGTGGACACTGATGGGGACTCATCTGGGGACAAGGTGACACCAATCTGGGGACAGGGACTCAGTTGTGGACAAGGTGACACCGAGCTGGGGACAAGGGGACTCATTTGGGGACACAGGGTGACATTGAGCTGGGGACAGGGTGACACAGCTGGGTACACTGAGCTGGGGACACAGGGACTCACTTGGGGACAGGGTGACACTGTGATGGGGACACTGATGGGGACATGGGGACTCATTTGGGGTCACAAGGACTCATTTGGGACAGGGTGACACCAGTCTGGGGACAGGGACTCATTTGGGGACAAGGTGACACAGCTGGGGACACTGTGATGGGGACACTGAGCTGGGGACAAGGGACACGGTGGCACTGTGCTGGGGACACTGATGGGGACATGGGGACTCATCTGGGGACACGGTGACATTGAGCTGGGGACAGGGTGGCACTTAACTGGGGACAAGGTGACACTGTGAAGGGGACACTGATGGGGACACGGGGACTCATTTGGGGTCACAAGGACTCGGTTGGGGACACGGGGTGATACAGTTGGGGACACGGTGACACTGATGGGGACCCATTTGGGGACAAGGTGACACTGATCTGGGGACAAGGTGACACAGCTGGGGACACTGTGATGGGGACACTGAGCTGGGGACACAGGGACTCACTTGGGGACAGGGTGACACTGAGCTGGGGACAAGGGACATGGTGGCACCGTGCTGGGGACACTGATGGGGACATGGGGACTCGTTTGGGGACACAGGGTGACATTGAGCTGGGGACACTGATGGGGACCCATTTGGGGACACAAGGACTCATTTGGGGACACTGGGTGACACTGATGGGGACGCAGGGACTCAGCTGGGGACACGGTGACACTGAGCTGGGGACAAGGGGACACAGCTGGGGACACAGGGACTCATTTGGGGACACGGGGTGACAGTTGGGGACAGGGTGACTGTGATGGGGACACAGGGACTCAGCTGGGGACACAGGGTGACACTGATGGGGACATGGGGACCCATTTGGGGACACAGGGTGACACAGTTGAGGACACGGTGACACTGTGATGGGGACACTGATGGGGACGTGGGGACTCATTTGGGGTCACAAGGACTCATTTGGGGACAGGGGGTGACACAGTTGGGGACACTGATCTGGGGACACAGGGACTCAGTTGGGGACAGGGTGACACTGAGCTGGGGACAAGGTGACACAGCTGGGGACACTGATGGGGACATGGGGACTCGTTTGGGGACACTGGGTGACACGGAGCTGGGGACAAGGTGACACAGCTGGGAACACTGAGCTGGGGACACAGGGACTCATTTGGGGACAGGGTGACACCGAGCTGGGGACACTGATGGGGACCCATTTGGGGACACAAGGACTCATTTGGGGACACTGGGTGACACTGATGGGGACGCAGGGACTCAGCTGGGGACAGGGTGACACTGAGCTGGGGACAAGGGACATGGTGGCACCGTGCTGGGGACACTGATGGGGACATGGGGACTCGTTTGGGGACACTGGGTGACACTGATGGGGACACAGGGACTCAGCTGGGGACACAGGGTGACACAGTTGGGGACACGGTGACACTGTGATGGGGACACTGAGCTGGGGACAAGGGACATGGGGACTCGTTTGGGGACACAGGGTGACACTTATGGGGACACAGGGACTCAGTTGGGGACATGGTGACACTGTGATGGGGACACTGATGGGGACGTGGGGACTCATTTGGGGTCACAAGGACTCATTTGGGGACACAGGGTGACACAGCTGGGGACACTGATGGGGACATGGGGACTCATTTGGGGTCACAAGGACTCGGTTGGGGACAGGGGGTGACACAGTTGGGGACAAGGTGCCACTAAAGGTGCCACCAATGGGGACCCAGGGACTGCAGCGCAGGTTGGGGACAAAGGTGCCACCAGCCCAGGGGACAGAGTGGCACCAACCCCCCCTCTGCCCCCCCCCAGGGGACACGGGCTGGACCTGGGTGCCCCCCAGGGGACAAAGCGGGGGCTGTACGGGGGGGGGGGGGACCCCAAAAAACCCCAGAGAGGGGGGGGGGTGGGGTTTGCTTGGGGGGGGGGGGAATAAAGAGCCCCCCAAGAGGTGTTTGGTTTGTTTGTGGGGGGGGGGACAAGGACCCCCGGGGGGACAGTGGGGCTTTTGGGGTGGGGGGGGGATAAAGAACCCCCCAAGTGGTGGTTTGGGGTCTCTTGGGGGGGGTTAAAAGCCCCATGGGGCATTTTCTTTGGGGGAGGGATAAACCCCCTAAGGGTGTGTTTTATTGGGGTTAAAAGCCCCCAAGTGGTGGTTTGGGTCTTTGGGTAAAGACCCATGGGGGTTGGGGATAAACAGCCCCATGGGGCATTTTCTTTGGGGGTATAGAACCCCCCAAGTGGTGGTTTGGGGTCTTTTGGGGGGGGGGGACAAGGATCCCCAGGGGGACAGTGGGGCTTTTGGGGTGGGGGGATAAAAAGGCCCAAGTGGTGGTTTGGGGTCTTTTGGGGTAAAAAGCCCCATGGGGGTTGGGGATAAACAGCCCCATGGGGCATTTTCTTTGGGGGGATAAAGAACCCCAAGTGGTGGTTTGGGGTCTTTTGGGATGTGCCCTGGGTGTTTATGGGGAGGGGGTTAAAAGTTGTTTTTTTTTTGGGGTAAAGAGCCCCAGAGGTGTTTGGTTTGTTTGTGGGGGACGAGGACTCCCAGGGGACAGGGCTTTGGGGTGGGGGGAGTGTCCCCCATGGTGGTTTGGGTCTTTTGGGGTAAGAGCCCCATGGGGCATTTTCTTTGGGGATAAAGAACCCCCATGGTTTGGGTCTTTGGGGGGTAAAGCCATGCATTTTTTGGGATAAAAGAACCCCCAAGTGGTGGTTTGGGGTCTTGGGGGGTAAGAAGCCCCATGGGGCATTTTGGGATAAGAGGCCTCCAGGGTGTGTTTTATTGGGGGGGGGGGGATAGAAAGCCCCCCAAGTGGTGGTTTGGGGTCTTTTTGGGGGGGGGGACAAGGACCCCCATGGGGACATGGGGCTTTTGGGGTGGGGGGGGGGAGAAAAAGCCCCAAGTGGTGGTTTGGGGTCTTTTGGGGGGGGGTAAGAAGCCCCATAGGGTATTTTTTGGGGGGGGGGATAAAAGGCCCCCAAGGGTGTGTTTTACTGGGGGGGGGGATAAAAAGCCCCCCAAGTGGTGGTTTGGGGTCTTTTGGGGGGGGGTAAAAAGCCCCATGGGGCATTTTTGGGGGGGGGGGGGGATAAAACCCGGGTTTATTGGGAGGTGGCCCCAAGTGGTGGTTTGGGGTCTTTGGGTTAAAAGTCCAAAGGGGGGTGGATAAACAGCCCCATGGGGTATTTTGGGATAAAGAACCCCCATGGTGGTTTGGGGTCTTTTGGGGGAAGGACCCAGGGGACAGTGGGGTGGGGGGGGGTGGTGTTTTGGGGATGAAAAGCCCTCCTGGGGGTGTTTTTTGGGGGCTAAAAGCCTTTTTGGGTGTGTGTTTGGGTTTGGGGATAAGACCCCCAGGGGACAGTGGGGCTTTTGGGGTGGGGGGGGGATAAAAAGCCCCAAGTGGTGGTTTGGGGTCTTTTGGGGGGGGGTAAGAAGCCCCATGGGGTATTTTTTTGGGGGGGGGGGATAAAAACCCCCCCAAGGGTGTTTTATTGGGGGGGGGGGGTTAAAAGTTGTGGGTTTTTTTCTTGGGGGGGTAAAGAGCCCCCCCAGAGGTGTTTGGGTTGTTTGGGGGGGACACACAAGGACCCCCAGGGGGACAGTGGGGCTTTGGGGTGGGGGGGGATAAAAAGCCCCCCAAGTGGTGGTTTGGGGTCTTTTGGGGGGGGTAAAAAGCCCCATGGGGATTTTTTGGGGGGGGGGATAAAACCCCCCCAAGGGTGTGTTTTATTGGGGGGGGGGGATAAAAAGCCCCCCAAGTGGTGGTTTGGGGTCTTTTGGGGGGGGGGTTAAAAGCCCCAAGGGGGGGGTTGGGGATAAACAGCCCCATGGGGCATTTTCTGTGGGGGGATAAAGAACCCCAAGTGGTGGTTTGGGGTCTTTGGGGGATAAGGACCCCCAGGGGGACAGTGGGGCTTTGGGGTGGGGGATAAAAAGGCCCATGGTGGCTTTGGGTCTTTGGGGGGATTTGATTTTTGGGAAAAACCCCGTGGTGGTTTGTCTTTGGGGAACCCAGGGGTGTAAATAGTCGCCATTTTTGGGATAAGAACCCTGTGGTGGTTTGTCTTGGGATGGACTGGGGGAGTGGGGCTTTTGGGGTGGGGGTTTTGTGGGGGATAAAAACCCCCAAGTGGTGGTTTGGGGTCTTTTGGGGGGGGTAAGAAGCCCCATGGGGCATTTTCTTTTGGGGGGGGGGAATAAAACCCCCCCCATGGGTGTTTTATTGGGGGAAAAGCCCCCAAGTGGTGGTTTGGGGTCTTTGGGGGGTTAGAGGCCTCATGGGGGGTTGGGGATAAAACAGCTCCCATGGGGCATTTTCTTTGGGATAAAGAACCTCCCAGTGGTGGTTTGGGGTCTTTTGGGGGGGGTAAGAAGCCCCATGGGGCATTTTCTTTTGGGGGGGGGGATAAACCCCCCCCTAAGGGTGTGTTTTATTGGGGGGGGGGGATAAAAAGCCCCCCAAGTGGTGGTTTGGGGTCTTTTGGGGGGGGGTAAGAAGCCCCATGGGGTATTTTTTGGGGGGGGGGATAAAAGGCCCCCCATGGGTGTGTTTTATTGGGGGGGGGGGGTTAAAAAGCCCCCCAAGTGGTGGTTTGGGGTCTTTTGGGGGGGGTAAGA